>JAUCMX010000025.1:15180770-15185770 GCA_033459395.1 Hemibagrus guttatus | reverse complement strand
TTGTAAGTGTACAGGATTGAGGTGTGCTGAGGAAAACCATGGCAACCAAATTGACACCTAAATACCTCAGTAATGATTTGTACACTGGGGGATTATATTGCACGCGCGTACGCAGTGATCGATTATAAAACACAGAATGAATCAGTTCTGGAACCTTCTATTACTTTTGTTGCATAAAGGCATCTGAACAAAATGAAAAAAAAAAAAAAAAAAAATCAATACAGGGAAATATTCATTCACACGATAAATAAACACATGCCACCGAGCGCGAACATCATCAGCAGTGCCAGCGCCATGTTGATTGATTCTTCATATTACACATAATCAATAAATAGATTGAAATCAGTATATAATAAAAAAACAGCACCCTTTTTGAGCAAGCATTCCTGACCACTGCTCTGTTTTATTTCAGCGAGGATACTGGATCATAGCCAGGTCAGTGAAACCGTGTGTAACCATAACAGGGCAGAAAAATGTACCGTGGTCAAAAATCCTGTCTTTCTTAACGGAACTGACATTCAGCCCATTTCACACAGCTTGTTTTTGTACTTCTTGATTCCTGATAAGATTTTATCAAATGCTTGCATTGATACCGATAGCCAAATGTTAATACACTTATATTGCCAAAAGTTTTGGGACACTCCTCCAAATCATTGAATTCAGGGGTTGGGCTCCGACCCTTAGTTCCAGTGAAAGGAACTCTTAATGCTTCAGCATAACAAGACATTTTGGACAATTTCACGCTCCTAACTTTGTGGGAACAGTTTAGGGATGACCCCTTCCTGTTCCAACATGACTGCACACCAGTGCACAAAGCAAGCTCCATAAAGACATGGGTGAGCGAGTTTGGTGTGGAGGAACTTGACTGGCCAATAGAACACCTTTGGGATGAATTAGAGTGGAGACTGCGAGCCAGGCCTTCTCGTCCAACATCAGTGCCTGACCTCACAAATGCGCTTCTAGAGGAATGGTCAAAAATTCCCAGAAACACACTCCTAAACCTTGTGGAAAGCCTTCCCAGAAGATTTAAAGCTGTTATAACTGCAAAGGGTGGGACAACTCCACGTTACATTCATGTGCATGTAAAGGCAGATGTCCCAAAACTTTTGGCAATATAGTGTATGCAAATCAGCTCATTACATTTAAACACCGATGTCCAGCACTTTAGCTGTTTGATGAAGAAGACGGTTGTTGTCCGAGCATGTGCGTCACGTATTTGGTCAGGGTTTAGTCGGAGAAACAAATTAATTCACATTTGTGTAACATGAGAAGAAAACGCATCTCAGACTTCCTGCATGGTAGTTTAAATCCGAGTGGCCGCTATATTAGACACACCTGTGGGATGTGTTATTGGTTAAGGTGTTGGACTACTGATCGGTAGGTTGTGAGTTCGAATCCCAGCTCCACCAAGATGCCACTGCTGGGCCCCTGAGTAAGACCCTTAACTGTCAATTGCTCAGTTGTATAAAATGAGATTGAAATGTAAGTTGCTCTGGATAATGGCGTCTGCCAAATATCAGGAATATATATTGTTGGTTCATGCAATTACCCAATCAACCAATCACATGACAGTAGTATAATGCATCAGATAGGACATCAAGTATCAGAATGATGGGAAAATCATTGACCATGGAAGGGTTGCTGGTGCCAGTTTGAGTATTTCAGTTGTTGTTCTGCAACGGAATGGTGGTTGATCCTTACAGGAACTCACCTAACCACTCTTTACAACTGTGTTGAGCAGAAGAGCATCTCAACATGTTGAACCCATAATGAAGATGAACTACAAAAGATGTTCAGATGACAAGAACCAGAATCTGATGCTACAGTGGAGGCACAGACTTTAAAAGATTTTAAAAAGACCACATATACGATATACATGGGGAGGAAAAAACCCTACCAATAGGTGCTGCACATGTTAATAATAAGATAAAGTCAAGATGTGTGAAGCGTAACCAAGTGAACAACCTACCTGGAGGAAGTTCTCGAATAGCTCCTGAGATCTGTTTGTCATTTTAGGTTCCCTAAATAAAACTGGCTTGACTGTCTACCTGTGAGCGATTTCTGTTATATATAACGCTCGTGGTTCTACATTATGTCAGTTGGAACAATAATAGGAACGATCTTAGTGTCACAGTCATCTCTCTAAAGACTAGCTGATATGTGTAAACATAAAACATGCACGAAATTCACAAACTGTGAGACCAGTATTCATCCAGGTGACAGGTCCTGAATCAAATAAAGATATGAGTAAAAGTGTACATGCACAAAAACACAAACAATAACCAAACAATGTCAAAATATAAATATCTATAGTATCGATCTCCACAGGTTCCATGCTCTTAGCTAGCATGGCTCACAGAATAGAAGTAGAAGAGAGTTAACCATGATACCAGGTGCCCACCATCTTGAATTCATTATTACACAGTACACAATCTGCCCAGTGATGGTTACTGTTCACACAGACGCGTGCTGCAGTGCTGTGCTTGAATCAGAGGACGGTGCGAGGGCCATGTTTTACTGGAAGAGCTCCTTGTTTATCCACATGAGGCTGCGCGTCTCATTGGGCTTCACCTCGTACTCGATGCAGGTGAACTTGTTGCCGAACTGGCAGTGCTCACGCTTGTAGTAGTTGTAGTACTTCACCTGCCACACCGTTTCGAAGACGCCCACCTCCTTGAACTGATGACAAAACAGAGCAGAATGTCAGACACTGGGTTTGAAAAGCAAGAGATGATTGGTTTTGGTTCAGTTTAGCAACATAAACATGGACAAGCCTTCAACTAAAAAAAAACAAAAACAACTGACCACACCCCCCTTTGTTGAAAGCGCTGATGTGTTGGACTGATGTGTTGAGAAGTCGGAACTTGGACGTCATTTTGGGTGTCGAGTGCAAAACAAAATACATGGATGCCTCTATGTTTGTCTATTGTAAATAACAATCTATAACTAGCTAATGTTGGTGATATAAATGGTGTATACAACTGTGTGGTTATATATTTTACTATATTTACACCGATCAGCCATAACATTATGAGCAGTGAGAGGTGAAGTGAATAACTCTGATGATCTCCTCATCATGGCACCTGTTAGTGGGTGGGATATATTAGGCAGCAAGTGAACATTTTGTCCTCAAAGTTGATGTGTTAGAAGCAGGAAAAATGGACAAGCGTAAGGATTTGAGCGAGTTTGACAAGGACCAAATTGTGATGGCTAGACCACTGGATCAGAACATCTCCAAAACTGCAGCTCTTGTGGGGTGTTCCCGGTCTGCAGTGGTCAGTATCTATTAAAAGTGTCCTTTAAGTCCTGTAAGTCCTTTAAGTCCTGTAAGTTGCGAGGTGGGGCCCATGGAGGATACCACAGCACACCTTCAGAGATCTAGTGGAGTCTATGCCTCGACGGGTCAGGGTTCTTTTAGCAGCAAAAGGGGAACCAACACAATATTAGGCAGGTGGTCATAATGTTATGCCCGATTGGTGTATACAGTAAGAGCCAGGTCTGTTACAGTGCATTGCTGTAAATGATAAATTTACTAAAGTGTCTTTGGAAATGATTCGATTTTTTTTTTTTTACAGCTTTAGGAACAGTTTGAACATTTCTCCATAGCAAATGTGAAGGCACAGAAAAGGAAATTTTATGCTTGCAAAATCACCACAAACTGATGAACGTCTTTGAGCTCACTGCATGATAATGAAAGACACTCACAATATTTATTTTAGAGACATTAACATTCATTAGCATTAAATCACAATGCTGTTGAATCCAATGGGTTAGATTCATTAGTTTTGATACACTATATTCCCAAAAGTTTTGGGACACCCCTACAAATCATTGAATTCAGGTGTTGTTTTTCAGGGGTCGGGCTCTGCCTCTTAGTTTCAGTGAAAGGAACTCTTAATGCCAGTGCACAAAGCAAGGTCCATAAAGACATGGATGAGCAGGTTTTGTGACCTCACAAATGCGCTTCTAGAGGAATGGTCAAAAATTCCCAGAAACACACTCCTAAACCTTGTGGAAAGCCTTCCCAGAAGAGCTTAAGCTGTTATAGATGCAAAGGGCAGGCCAACTCCATATTAAAGTTCATGTGCATGTAAAGGCAGACGTCCCAAAACTTTTGGCAATATAGTGTACGTTATTGTTGCTATAGCAACAATTTACACTGGGACTTACAGCATATGACAGACACTTATAAGACAGACATTTATAAATCATGCGCGGTTATTGATCTGTGGAAATGTTTTCTGTGACCAGATGTTTATTTTGCATTTATGGAAGGAGTCTCCAGTGTCTCCGGTGTTGCTATAGTGACCAGCATCCCTGAGGACTTCGGCATTATTGGCATTGAAACCCTAGTGTGCGTATATTCTGGTTGTCACGGTAACCAGCAGGCCATAAGAGAATAAAGCTGCTGATGATACGATCAATTATCATTTCATTTAGCATATATAGATTATATTATATATTATTTATTTTTTCATTATCTTTAGTCTTTATTTTAATTGAAACCTTTTCTCCCATCACTTTTCCCTTCTTCTTCCGGTTATTACTGCCGTCTTGTCTACAGCCACCTTGAGTGATAGGAAGGTTACAGAAGGTGATAGAACACATTATTCTTATATTATTTATAAGATGTCTAATATTTATAGAGTGATTTCAATTAATAGCGAATATCTAAACGATAGAGTCCCCCAAAAGTCATTAGATATTATATGTGCCGTTTAAGATGAAGGCTACATTTGTCGTGAGAAACACAAGCGGCTTAGTGTTTACCGTAAACCCCAGATGGTAAGCGCACCACCGTTTCAACCTCAGGTTAAAATATATCGCGTTTTTACTCCACACACAACATCATCTTCCTTACACATGCCTGTAATGAGCTGTAACCTGTTTATAAATGTGAGTGTACCTGTATAGAAACCTGTACAGGTTGCCTGTCTCCGCTCTTAGTGTGAGGAACACCCTCAGTGTCATAAAACCCGTGATATACGGCAGACTCTTCA
>JAUCMX010000025.1:15138270-15175770 GCA_033459395.1 Hemibagrus guttatus | reverse complement strand
GTCTGACCTACAGCACACCTCACCACTGTCCTGCTCCTCTCATACATGTCCTGCACCACTCTGACATACTTCTCTGCTACTCCTGACTTCCTCATACAGTACCACAGCTCTTCTCTTGGCACCCTGTCATACGCTTTCTCCAAGTCTACAAACACACAGTGCAACTCCCTCTGACCATCCCTATACTTCTCCATCAAAATTCTCAGAGCAAAAATTGCATCTGTTGTGCTCTTTCTGGGCATGAAGCCATACTGCTGCTCACAAATTTCCACTACCTTCCTTAACCTAGCTTCCACTACTCTTTCCCATACCTTCATTGTATGGCTCATCAACTTTATCCCCCTATAGTTACTGCAACTCTGCACGTCACCCTTATTCTTAAAGATCGGCACTAACACACTTCTTCTCCATTCCTCAGGCATCCTCTCACTCTCTAAAACCCTGTTGAACAAACTAGCTAAAAATTCCACTGCTGCCTCTCCCAAACACTTCCAGACCTCCACCGGGATGTCATCAGGACCAACTGCCTTCCCACTTTTCATCCTCTTCAAAGCCTTCCTGACTTCATCCTTTCTAATCTTATCTACTTTCTGTTCCACAGAGTTCACCCCTTCTACTCTTTTTTCCCTCTCATTTTCCTCATTCATCAGCTACTCAAAGTATTCCTTCCATCTCCTCTGTACACTCTCCTCACTTGTAAGCACCCTTCCATCTCTATCCTTAATAACTCTAACTTGCTGCACATCCTTCCCATCTCGATCCCTCTGCCTAGCTAACCTGTACAAGTCCTTCTCTCCTTCTCTAGTGTCTAACCTAGTGTACAACTCGTCATATGCCTTCTGCTTGGCCTTAGACACCTCCATCTTCACTCTGCGCTGTAACTCCTTGTATTCCTGTCTATTCTCTTCAGTCCTGTCCATGTCCCACTTCTTCTTGGCTAACCTCTTCCTCTGGATACTATCGTGAACTTCCTCATTCCACCACCAAGTCTCCTTATCTTCTTTCCTCCTTCCAGATGACACACCCAGCACCTTTCTCCCTGTCTCCCTGATCACTTCTGCTGTAGTTTCCCAGTCATCTGGCAGCAATACCTGACCACCCAGAGCCTGCCTCAACTTCTGTCTAAATTCCTCACAACATTCCTCCTTTTTCAGCTTCCACCACTTGGTTTTCTTCTCTATCTCTGACCTCTTCTTCTTACAGACCATCAGAGTCATCCTACACACCACCATCCTATGCTGTCTAGCTACACTCTCTCCCACTACCACTTTACAGTCACTAATCTCTTTCAGATTGCCTCTTCTACATAGGATGTAGTCTACCTGTGTGCTCCTACCTCCACTCTTGTAAGTCACTCTATGCTCCTCCCTCTTCTGAAAATAAGTGTTAACCACACCCATGTCCATCCTCTTAGCAAAGTCTACTACCATCTGTCCTTCAAGGTTCCTTTCCTTAACTCCAAACTTGCCCATCACCTCCTCATCACCTGTGTTCCCCTCACCAACATGTCCATTAAAATCCGCTCCTATCACCACTCTCTCACCCGTGGGAATACTCTCCATCACCTCATCTAATTCACTCCAGGATCTCTCTTTCTCCTCTAACTCACAACCTACCTGTGGGGCATAACCACTAACAACATTCAACATCACCCCTTCAATCTCTAACTTCAGACTCATCACCCTGTCTGACACTCTCTTCACCTCCAGGACATTCCTCACAAACTCCTCCTTCAGGACCACACCTACCCCATTTCTCTTACTATCTACACCATAATAAAACAGCTTGAATCCTGCTCCTATACTACGAGCCTTGCTACCCTTCCACCTGGTCTCCTGTACACACAGTATATCCACCTTCCTTCTCTCCATCATATCAGCCAGCTCTCTACCTTTCCCTGTCATAGTACCAACATTCAGAGTTCCTATTCTCAGTCCTACACTCTTACCTTTCCTCTTCTCTCTCTGTCTGCGCACTCTCCTCCCTCCTCTACTTCTTCGACCAACAGTAGCCCAATTTCCACCGGCGCCCTGTAGGTCAACGGCGCCGATGGCGGTCGTTGTTAACCCGGGCCTCGACCGATCCGGTATGAAATTCGTACTGACGATTCGCATGGTTAAATTTGGCAATGTTTTACGCCGGATGCCCTTCCTGACGCAACCCTCTCTATTTATCCGGGCTTGGGACCGGCACAGAAGTCACTGGACTGTGATCCCCATGGCTAGATTATCATGAACATATCTGATGATTGATGAATTTGCATTAAATAAGATATTTTCTTTCTGTTGTTATAAATCCTGATGTACCTTTTCCCCTCACACTTAAATGGGTTTAATTTTCTTAGTCCTGTTTAAAACAGTAAAATAAAAAAGAGTAAAACACATCCAATGATGATTATCTTCATATTATTGGTTTATTCTGGTTTGAGTTTTGAATTTTATGAAAAGGAAATGAAAAAGCAGGCAGCATAGTGTGTTGTTGTTTTTTTTTGGGGGGGGGGGGGTTGCATGTAGTGGACACAACAATATGAGTGACAACATTAGACATGATTAGTTTAAGAATTTAACATACAGGTAATATATTACTTTTTTTTTAAAATACTAAAATAATAATAATAATAATAATAATAATAATAATGATGATGATGATTTCAATCACAAACAGTGTAAAAAAGTTACATTTTCATTGTTGATTCAACAATATGATACGTATTCACCTTGTTTGCTTAAAAATGTTAAAATCTCTGATCTACAATTCCATCCCTCCTTTCTAACAATTTTCTCACATTCAAAATAAAGAGTGTCTGTCCTGATTAACTGCATGAATAACATCATTTCTTACACCAAGATCCTGGCAATGACAACATTCAATCCATTTCCATCATAAAGTATACACTTTAAAATATTTTTAAAAATCATTTACAACCAATTCTGTTTTTTACACAAGTGCTTCAGAAGACATGTTTGTGCTCAGCAGAAAGTCCTTACAGCGGGTCATCATCAGTGTAAAAGTCTGTGATTGCGGGTTTATCTGTCCAGCTCCGCCTCCAGGATTTCCCCCCAGGTCTCTACATCCAGAGAGCACATGCTGTTCAGGGGCAGATCTTCAACACAGCGGATGTTGCTGTACTTTCCTTTTAGCCATCTTCTCTTCACACAGCTCTTCTGGTAATTACGAACCAGCGTCACCTGGAGAAAAAAAAGCAGAAGAATGGAAAAGTGTCAACACACTCAATGGGTGTTCCTTATCTCTGATAATATCTTATACACCATATGACTGAGTGACCAACTTTCCAGGACAGTCCGTCGCTCCGGTCCCCGTCCACCTCCCTACGGCAGATGGCCAGTGCGCTCAGACAGTGGCTCCTCCACAGGTTATCACTGCCCTCAATGATCATGTTCCAGTGCTTGCAGGTGACCGAGGCATGGCACAGGCTCCTCACGTCCAGCTCGCTGAAGATCTTCACGCTCATCTCTGTAGGGAGCATCTCTGTGAAGTTCTGCTCTGGTACTCTAGATAACAAGGAGACGATTTCTTCTCCAGCAGCACGGGGATTGATGTTCCTTTTAGAGACATGCTGCATCTCTCAGCATCACCGTACACTCCTCTTAATTTTTTCTTGTTATCTGCAACAGAACACGACAGGGTTTTGACTCATGTAGGCTTCAGGGATGATATACAACATGTCAAAGCAGCTCAGAGTCCACATGATGATGACAAACCTTAGTCCTGAAAACTAAGAGCTTCCATGTTGGAATTTTCGGTGAGTAAATCTGTGCTTTTAGCTACACTATATTGCCAAAGGTTTTGGGACACCCCTACAAATCATTGAATTCAGGTGTTGTTTTTCAGGTGTTGGGCTTGGCCTCTTAGTTCCAGCGAAAGGAACTCTTAATGCTTCCGCATACCAAGATATTTTGGACAAATTCATGCTGCCTAGGGAGACTGCGAGCCAGGCCAAAACTGGGACATCTGCCTTTACATGCACATGAATGTAATATGGAGTTGTCCCGCCATTTGCAGCTATAACAGCTTCAACTCTTCTGGGAAGGCTTTCCACAAGGTTTAGGAGTATGTTTATGGGAATTTTTGACCATTCCTCTAGAAGCGCATTTGTGAGGTCAGGCACTGATGTTGGATGAGAAGGCCTGGTTCGCAGTCTCCGCTCCGGGAATTCATCCCAAAGGTGTTCTATGGGGTTGATGTCAGGACTCTGTGCAGGCCAGTCAAGTTCCTCCACACCAAACTCACTCATCCATGTCTTTATGGAGCTTGCCTTTTGCACTGGTGTGCAGTCATGTTGAAACAGGAAGGGGTCATCCCCAAACTGTTCACACAAAGTTGGGAGCATGAAATTGTCCAAAATGTCTTGTTATGGTGAAGCATTAAGAGTTCCTCTCACTGGAACTAAGGGGCCGAGCCGAACCCCTGAAAAACAACACCTGAACTCAATGATTTGGAGGGGTGTTCCAAAACTTTTGGCAATATAGTGCAGACAGAAATTATTACTATCGCTACTGTCAATGCTAAATTCTCCCTAAACCTCTGCAATATCTAGAGATCTAACATTTTATTTCGAATAAAAATGAGTTCAATACCCTAAAGTGTGAATTAGAGAATGAGATCATATCAGTGAGATACCATAATATTATACAGCTTTATACAGCAACGATTGAACACAGGCCAAAAACTTACAGTTAAATATTAAGTACAGAGTCTTTTCCCAAAACATACACTAGTTAGGCTGTAACTGGTATAATCCATTATTTAAGAATCATAATCAGAACATTTTATCTAAAAATAAATAAGATTTACCCCCCGATTGTCCAGCTTGGTTTCGCTTTCGTGTGACAGCTCACCGTTTAAAACCCTTGTTTATTGACGGCTCAGGACACCGCCTATCTTCTCACTGCGCATGCGCGTCGTTTTCAAAACATTGCAAACAGGGCGCCTTTCAAAATGAATACATATTTAAAAAAAATATTTTCACAAACACTATATATAAATCAAACTAAATAAAAGTGTCCAATTAGTTTACATAGATTAAGCTGCCAATGAATCGTTTTAAAAATCAGGCAAAATCAGGTTTGCGTTTCGAAAGACGTGCGGTTTGCCTTTCTGCGCATGCGTAAATATTCGCGTACATTTCGAAAACAACGGTTAAAATGTATATGCAACTTTTAAGAAACGCACATAACCAATGATTAAAAATAAAATAGTCAAAAAATTCGATTAGCGCATTAATCGTTTAATCATTTTAATATGGTTTAAAAAAATAACAAATCTTAAAAAAATAAATATGCGCATGCGCAGGTCTAACCCGGAAGTGCCTGCATAAACGTGTTAGAATGAAGGGTTTATTTTGCTACTGATTATCTTTCTGTCCTTTTTTTTTACATATACAAAGCTGATTAATCAGGTATGTCATTGCGTTTGTTTACGCACAATTTATTTAGTTGCTGACGTATAAGAATAATTAAAAGAAAAAGTTCTGAATGCTGTAATAAATTCACTAACAGTAATGCATGTTCGAGATCATTGCATAGACCTGCTTTTATATCTCTGTATCGCTGGTCTTTATGCTGTAAGTGTGTGCTGATGAGTGTTCTAGTAATTAAATGTCTTTCGTTTGCTCTCTGTCTCAGAATGCCAGGCTTTGAGTTGGAGCAAGTTGACGGAGAAGGAGCGCCCATTGACCTGCCACATGGAGACACTGTGATAGGGAGAGGACCATTTCTGGGCGTGAGTCATTTATTACTTTGTTTGTTACAGCAAGATGAAGGATTGCCAAAATGAAAAACACTACTACTGTCAACTAGCTGTTAAACTAATCAGCTCTTTAACAAGAGCTGAGGTTGGTGTGCCAGAGCAGGGAAAACATTCAAATGTCCAGAGGGAGTTTTGTTTTTCCATGAGCAGGATCTCTTCCCATGTCAGCGTCTGAAAATCCCAATTCCAATCCCAGTTTCAATATTTGAGCAGTAACTTCAGGATTTTGCATCAAACTTTCACTTTCGGTTGCACTAGAAAACATTTTCACCTGTCGTAATTACAATCTCAGTCCTCTAGATGGCGCTGCTGGTGTGTCTCAGGACCTGACCAGAGACCACCCTAGTGTTTGTTGTACTCAGCAAACATGCTTTTACATTACATTAAATACAACAATTTCTCCTAGAAACAATTAAAGGTTATATGGGTTCCTGATAAGATTCTGCAGAAGTCTAGTGGTCTCTAATACTTTACATACCTTTACATCTTTACTGATTCAAACATGCAACCTTCTTGCTGAACTAGATCACACATCTACACCATATGGCCAAAAGTATGTGCAGCCCTGACCATCACACTCATATGTGGTTCTTCTTCAAACTGTTTCCACAAAGTTTGAAGTACACAATTGTATAGAATGTCTGTGTGTGCTATAGAGACACAAACACATCTCCAGCATGACAATGCTCCTGTGGATAACACAAAGCCCCTGAGCTCCATGAAGACATGGTGTGTAGGGGAAGGTTGGAGTGGAAGATCTCGAGTGTCCTGCACAGAGCCCTGACTTTGACTCAACCCCACTGAACACCTTTCAGATGAACTGGAACACCATCAGACTCTGATCTCACTAATGATGTTGTAGCTGAATGAACACGAATCCCCACAGCCTCGCTCCAACATCTAGTGGAAAGACTGAAAGGAAGACGAGAAGAATGGAGCTGGTTATAGCAGCAAGGAGGGAAGGAATAAATCTAGAGAGAGATGTTCAACACGCACACATGGACGTGATGGACAGATGTGCACAAACCTTTGGCTATGAGAGGGTTTTTTTCCCCACACATGAGAGACACATGTTCAAGACACGTCTTAATTTACAAAATGTATAAAGAAATGATTTGTTTGTTACTTATTTGTTGTTGGAAGAGCTGTCGTATTTTCTCTCTGTCCCCGAACAGGTGAGCGATAAACGAGTGTCCAGGAACCATGGGATTCTGGAGAACGTGGACGGACAGCTGCGTCTCAAACCCGTATGTCCTTCAGGATTTTTTATTTTTTTTTAACCTCGTATGTGCTGATGGTGACGTTACTGTGGAGGGTTTATTTATTATGCTGTGCTGGAGTGTTCACATGAGAGGCTCCTACATCAAACCAACGACAAGATCAAAAAGTCGTTGATGTCATTATCTCTCTCTCTCTCTCTCTCTCTCTCTCTCTCTCTCTCTCTCCCCACTCTCATTATTTCTCTCTATTTCACTCTTTCTGTGTCTCTCTCTCTATGGCTCAAACTGTCTTTGTCTCTTTCTTTATATCATTCTTTCTGTCAGTCTCTCTCTTTCTCTCTCTCTCTCTCTCTCTGTTTCTTCTGTCTTTCATCACTCTATACCTCTGCTTTGTCTCTCTCCCTCCCTCTCCCTCTATCATTCTGTGTCTCTTGGATTCATTCTTTCTCTTTATCTTTCTTTGTTTCTTTCTTTTCTCTGTCTGTGTGTAACTCGGTTTGTGTACTGGACAGTAAACAGCTTGTAAAAGTTGAGCATAGAAAATATTTGTGCTGCTCTCTCGTGTTACGAGGCATGTTCTCTTGTATTAGCTCAGAGGTTACATTGCAGCATTGCAGAGGATCTGAGGAACATTTTGTTCTGCTGATGTGATCAGCTCTGTGACGGCTGTGCGTGACGGCTGTGCGTGACGGCTGTGCGTGACGGCTGTGCGTGACGGCTGTGCGTGACGGCTGTGCGTGACGGCTGTGCGTGACGGCTGTGCGTGACGGCTGTGCGTGACGGCTGTGCCAGTTGCAGCTGCTGATGTCTCTGACATGCCTCTTGTGATCTGGAGTCTTTACAGATGTGCAGAAGACGTGTGTAGAGATGAACAATAATCAATCATTAAATTTTCCATATGGTTGTCGAGTTCTATCTGTAATTTTTAAGTGTAATAACAAGTTTCATGTGGAAGTGTATCGTGAAAGAATAGCTGTGTATTATTAACTCCACACCCACTAGTGTTACATATCAGATGAGTGAAGGAGATCAGTTATATCTTCTCTCTCTCTCTCTCTCTCTCCTCTGCACCTCTTGGAAATCGTGAAAATCATCTGTGTCTCATCTCACTCTCTCTGTTCCTTTTCTTTCTTTCTTTCTTTCTTTCTTTCTTTCTTTCTTTCTGTCTGTCTTGCTTGTGGTTGGAGAAATCCAGCGCACAGCCGCTTTAAATAACGCCTCATCTGTGACTGTTGTGTTTCAGCATGTGAAGGGTTTTCCCAGGCCGCCACACACACACTCACTGTTTGTAAAAGAGCTGTTCCTCCTCACACACACTTCCTGTGTCCACTGCAGACGCACGTGAACCCCTGTTTCGTTCAGACGTCTGTGGAAGCGTCGCCGCAGCCGCTGGAGAACGACCAGTGGCACCTGCTGGAGGACAGCTCCATCTTCTCCCTGCTCCCGGGGAAATACCTCTACAGAGTGCGTGCTGTGGCAGAGGGAAGGACACCCAGGTAACGCTTACAGTACAGTACTTCCACACAAGAGCGGTCCAGTAACCTGGGTGTATATATACAGTCAAGCCCGAAATTATTCATACCCCTGGCAAATTCTGACTTAAAGTTACTTTTATTCAACCAGTAACTTTTTTCTTGTTTAGAAATGACACAGGCTTCTCCCAGAAGATAATAAGATGATGTACAAGAGGCATCATTGTGGAAAAAAAATATTACTCATCTTTTATTTACATTTGAACAAAAAGTGGCATGTCCAAAATTATTCATACCCTTCTCAATAATCAATAGAAAAGCCTTTATTGGCTATTACAGCAATCAAACGCTTCCTATAATTGCTGACCAGCTTTTTGCATGTCTCCACTGGTATTTTTGCCCATTCATCTTAAGCGATGAGCTCCAACTCTTTCAGGTTGGAGGATCTCCTTGCCATCACCCTGATCTTTAGCTCCCTCCACAGATTCTCAGTTGGATTTAAGTCAGGACTCTGGCTGGGCCACTGCAAAACGTTAATGTTTTTGTCTGCTAACCGTTTCTCCACCACTTTTGCTGTGTATTTTGGGTCGTTGTCGTGCTGAAACGTCCAGTGGTGCCGAAGGCCAAGTTTCTCTGCAGACTGCCTGATGTTGTTGTTGAGAATTTTGAGGATTGCTCCTTTTTCCTGGTGCCGTTTACTGTGATTAGGTTCCCTGGTCCACCAGCTGAAAAACACCCCCAAAACATTAGGTTCCCACCACCATGTTTGACAGTGGGGATGGTGTTCTTAGGGTTGAAGGCTTCTCCTTTTGTACGCCAAATGAAGGCTACATCATTGTGGCCAAACAATTCAATTTTTGTTTCATCTGACCATAAAACAGAAGACCAGAAGTCTTCTTCTTTGTCCAGATGAGCATTTGCAAAGGCCAAGTGGGCTTTACGTGCCTTATCTGGAGAAGTGGTGTCCTCCTTGGTCTGCGTCCGTGGAACCCAGCGGTGTGCAGTGTCCGTTGGACTGTCTGCCTTGAGATGTTGCCACCAGCAGAGCCCAGATTCATCAGGATGGCCTTGGTGGTGATGCTTGGATTCTTTTTTACCTCTCTCACTATCCTCCTGGCCAGCACAGGTGTCACTTTTGGATTCCGACCACATCCTATGAGATTTTTCACAGTGCGGAACATCTTGTATTTTTTAATAATACTTTGCACTGTAGCCACTGGAACTTCAAAACATTTAGATATGGTCTTATAGCCCTTTCCTGACTTGTGAGCAGCCACAATGCGCAGCCGCAGGTCCTCAGTGAGCTCCTTTGCCTTAGCCATGACTGTCCACAAACCAACAGCAGAGAGCTTCTGTTTTTCACCTGTTGAGTTGATTAAAACAGCTGTTCCCAATGAATCAGGGTAATTAGGATGCTTTAGCACAGCTTGGACTATTTGGAATGGTAAAGAACTTTGGATTTTCCCATAGACTGTGACAGTTTGCAAAGGGTATGAATAATTTTGGACATGCCACTTTTTGTTCAAATGTAAATAAAAGATGAGTAATAATTTTTTCCCACAATGATGCCTCTTGTACATCGTCTTATTATCTTTTGGGAGAAGCCTGTGTCATTTCCCGGTCAAAAACAAACCTTGCTGGTTGAATAAAAGTAACTTTAAGTCAGAATTTGCCAGGGGTATGAATAATTTCGGGCTTGACTGTATATACACTCACTGGCCACTTTATTAGGAACACTTAAACATTCTTATTTTTGTCCATATTGTACAGCCCTTATGCTGACTGAGACATGGATTAATCTTGAATTAGACTTGAATTAGACTTAGATTAGACATGGATTAGATGTGGGATTAGACATGGATTGGACTAAAGCGCAAAGTGCTTTTTGAAGCTTTTTTTTGCAGAGATGAGAGAAACCTTTATTCGTCCCACAGTGGGGAAATTTCCATGTTACAGCAATAAGAAAAAAAAAGTGCAAATATGAAACGGAGATTAAGAAATCTATATAAAAAGTCACAATATAAAAAAAGCCATTAGTCTTGGACTATACATGGATTAAACATGAATTAGACATGGATTAGACTTGGATTAAACATTGACCAGACATGGATTAGACATGGATTAGACACGAAATAGACATGGATTAGACTTGGGTTATACATAGATTAGACTTGGATTAGACATGGATTTGACTTGGGTTAGACTTGGGTTAGACATGGATTAGATGTGGGATTAGACATGGATTGGACTAAAGTGCAAAGTGCTTTTTGAAGCTTTTTTGAAAGAGAGTCACAATATAAAAAGGCCATTAGGCTTGGACTAGACATGAATTAGACATGAATTAGACATTGACTAGACTTGGATTAGATACAGATTGAACATGGATTAGACTTGGAGAAGACTTGAAATAGAAATGGATTAGACATGAATTAGATATGGGTTAGACTTGGATTAAACTTGAATTAGACATGGATTAGACACAGAAGTGCTTTTTGAAGAGTCACAATGTAAAAAAGGCCACATTAGAAGACGAAATGCGTGTAAAAAAGAAAAAAAAGAATGGTCACCAGGAATCGGTCACCAGGAATCTGACGACTGTTAAAAATTCAGGACTGAATATCAGGGTTGCCAATAATATAACCAAGCATATTCATGCCCCGCCCCCAAATCTCCGCCCCTGCCAGAAGTTGTTTTGAAAAGCTATTGTGAATTTATAAACTATTTAAAACCCCGAGTGTGATCTGTACCATTAAAACCAAAAAGACATCAGGGACGCAGACTGGTGTCAGATTGGTTTTGTTTAGTCGTTCATCACGCAGGCTTTTCCAATCACAGCTGCACCCACGTGGCACGCAGCTGATGGGGAGAAATAAATGATGCTAATATGTTCTTCGGCGCATTCATGAGGAACTGATTCACGACGCTGTCTTTTGCATGCATTTAAAAAGTCAAAACATTTGTGTGTGTGTTTGTGAGACAAGCAAGGATTAAACTCTCTTTAGTAACACAGACATCTTGGGAAATTTTTACTTACTTTTCTGGATGAAACCTGTAATGTTCTGCTGTTGTATATCAGGTTTGAAGTTTTAGACGAGTTTTGAACCGGTCGTTCCTTCCTAGCTCACAGTGTGAACTCTATGCTGTGTGCGACTTTGTTTTCTCTTATGAGAAGATGACAGACCGGTGCGTTTTATCTGCTTATGGCTCTTTTATAAGACTCTAGATGATTTCCTAAAGCTGTGTTCATATTGGATCATAATATCAAATATGCATGACAAACAAAAGACGACCTGTTTCCTCTCTGTCACACGAACATCGTGGCTTAGGTTCTGGATTAAACGGAGCATCCGACGTCCTCGCTGATTTGAACGCGAGTGATGTTTCATTGCCAATTTTAAAAAAAGCCAATGTGACTGTAAAAAAAAGTCTGGTTTGTTTGCATTTAAAGGCAGGGGGAAATAAATCAGGTTTGTTTTGCTGTCTGTCTGAACGGCACAGCTCAGGAGAACTGGCTCGGGTCTGTTTTGCCTGGCAGGTTCCTGGCAAATCTTCTCTAAATTGAATTATCATAGGGTTAAACCACCCCAAAATACTCGGAAACTCATCACATATATGTATTTTTTTATTGTAACAGGAATAGCCAAGGTTTTGAGGAAGAGGAGATGGAGGTGGTGTCGGAGACAGAGCAGAACTCTAAATCCTCACGATCGTGTGAGGAGACGCTAGCATACTCTCCTCAGGCTAAGAACTGTCCGGCTTTCATCTACGAGTCAACGACGAGAGACAAGCCCCACTCTGCTCCGTGCAAACAGGTGGGGTTTAAATGCTATAGTTACCTGGAAAGGGTGTGACGGGGCCGTGACATTATATAAGACCCAAAACTCCATGCTTCTCTTCTGTGATGGCTGTGGGGATTAGTTTTCATTCAGCTACAAGATCGTTAGTGAGATCAGACTCTGATGTTGTTCCAGTTCTTCTCAAAGGTATTCAGTGGGGTTGAGTCAGAGTCACGGCTCTGTGTTTCTCAATTCCAGTGAAGGGAAATTGTAAAGCTACAGCACACAAATACGTTCTATACAATTGTTTGCTTCTAACTTTAAAGCATCAGTTTGGGGAAGAACCACACATGGATGTGATGGTCAGGTGTCTGCATACTTTTGGCCATATATTGTATCTAAAGCCTGTTTAAAGGTGCAGTAAGCAACATTAGCATGTTTGACTGTCAGTTTAGATATTACCTGCAGAGCCAGAAGGGATATTGTACATCATTAGCTGTAGGTTACATCTATAGGAGTGGAACAGATACTGATGAAGAGCCCGTTTATTGGCTTTAAAGGTGCCGTAAGCAACATTTATCATGTTTGGCTCTCAGTACAGCTCTTTAGATATCACCTTCACCTGAATTTTCTCATGGCCATAACTCTTATCAGATATCACTAATAGTAGCAGTGGAAGAGACATGTAGAGTTTGATTATTCCCTTTAAAGAAGCAATAAGCAACATTTATATAACAGTTATCTCTGATTTGATCGTTCAAGCACTATTCCAGTTGTCTGTGCTTGTGATGTAAATATCCATTCTAGCATTACATTGAAGCCATTACTGCACTTATTACGGGCTGTCTGGCAGTCTCTGCATTACCATGGCAACACACAGTGCTATATACAGCTGTGTCTTCATTGGAAATTTTTTCTGTTGCAGAGCAAAATATTTTTCCGTAGCAGAACCAAATATTTGTCTGTATTGTGCCTGAAATTTCAGTAATTTAATTGTTATTAATAGAAATATTGTATAAAAGCAATCTTACAATCACCATCATGCTGTTGTAGCATGTACATTTCTTTTTTAAAGAAGCAACAAGCAGCAGGTTCATCAAATACCTCTAATCTTGTGCCCTTGATTGGGAATATAGTTTCTCTTAAAGGTGCAGTAAGCAACATGATCATGTTTATGTCTCAGTGCAACACTTTACAAATCACTATTCCTGACTATATTTGTACATCACTATCTGTAGATTATATATGTATAAGGGATGGAACAGATATGCAGAGCAGGTCCATTTCCTTTTAAAGGAGCAATAAGCAACATTCTAATGTTTAGCACCACTTTACATATAAAACCTCACCTACTGCACATCTGTATTATGGTTCTAACTACATCTAGAGTCTTCAGGCTTCTTTTTAAAGGTGCAGTAAGCAACATTATCATGTTTAGTTCTCACTGGAACACTTTACACATCACTACTCTGAACCTGTTTTACCAAAATAAGCAGAAGTAACATCCAGGAACAGGTTCATCACCTAACATTTTGCTTTTGGTTTGAAATATATTTTCTTTTTAAGGAGTGTGAAAAATCCAGGTTCTGCAGACTTCCTTTTTAAAGGTGCAATTAGCAACATTTATCATGTTCAGCTCTCAGTGGAACACTTTACAAATCACTACTCCTGACTGTTCTGATTGTTACACTTGTACATGACTAGTTGTAGTTTAGTGGTGTGCAAGCAGTAGAATAGATATGTGGAGAGGGTCCATTTCCTTTTAAAGGAGCAATAAGCAACATTCTGATGTTTAGCAACACTTTACATACAACACCTCACCTACCCCTGATCTGTATTAGGGTTCTAACTGCTGCTAGCTGTGAAATATAGTTTCTTTGAAGACGTCTGAAATATCTAGAGTCTGCAGATGTCATTTTAAAGGTTCAATAAGCAACATTATCATGTACAGTTCTCATTGAAACAGTTCACAAATCACTACTCCTGATTGTTCTGATTGCTATATTTGTACATAACTAGCTGTAGTTCAGGTGTGCGAGAGCAGAGCAGGTCCATTTCCTATTAAAGGAGCAATAAGCAACATTCTGATGTTTAGCAACACTTTACATACAACACCTGACCTGAATTATTGTTAGAACTGGTGCTAGCTGTAGAATACATTTTCTTGTAAGAAATCTGAACTCTGATCTCGAGCCTGTATACTTCCTTTAAAGTGGGAAATAGTAACATTTTTATACGTGTCTCTTACTCAAGCTTTGTCACCACACGTGTATTTTTATTTTAATGGGCTTTTTTTAACGTCTGACTGCTGCTTTGACGGTAAAACCAAATCTCATGACGTGTATCTTGGATGGTCAGTCAGCCCTCCAGTGCCCTGGTATGATATATTTTTTCGCCATCTCACCCCCACAGATACTCATAAAATCGTTCACCATTTATCAGAGCTTCATCTATATCTCAGCTAAGCGTCCTGGGGATTTTTATGGGTCCTCTGTGTGTGCATAATAGTTTTACCAAACTCGAATGGAAAAGAACGAAAAGAGAAAAGAAAGAGAGACAGATTGTTTATCCATTATTCCTCTTTCTATAGCGTAAACCACCATCCTAATTATGCTACGCCATGTGGAAAGCTGCTGCATCCATACACTCTTAAAAAGGAGAGAGAGAAAGAGGGGGAGAAATAGAGAGAGAGAGAAAGACAGGAAGAGAGAAAGAAAAAGAGAGAGAAACACAGAAAGAGAGAGAGAGAAAGAGAGAAAGCAAAAGAGAGAGAAAGACAGAAAGAGAGAGAGCAAGAGAGAGAAAGACAGAGAGCAAGAGAGAGAAAGACAGAGAGAGAGAGAGAGAGAGAAAGACAGAAAGAAAGAGAGAGAGCAAGAGAGAAAGAAAGAAGGAGAGCGTGAGAGAGAGCAAGTGTGAGAGCGAGAGAGAGAGAGAGTGAGAGAGAGACAAAGAGAGAGAGAGCAAGAAAGAAAGAGAACAAGAGAGAAAGAAAGAATGAGAGAGAGTGAGAGAGCAAGAGAGAGAGTGAGAGAGCAAGAGAGAGAGTGAGAGAGCAAGAGAGAGAGTGAGAGTGAGAGAGATCAAGACAGAAAGAAAGAGAGAGAGACAGAAAGAAAGAGAGAGAGCAAGAGAGAAAGAAAGAAAGAGAGAGAGCAAGTGTGAGGGCGAGAGAGAGCAAGAGACAGAGAGTGAGAGAGACAGAAAGAGAGAGAGAGCAAGAAGGAAAGAAAGAGAGAGTGAGAGAGCAAGAGAGAGAGTGAGAGAGCAAGAGAGAGAGTGAGAGAGCAAGAGTGAGAGAGCAAGAGAGAGAGAGTGAGAGAGCAAGAGAGAGAGAGAGAGAGAGAGAGAAAGACAGAAAGAAAGAAAGAAAGAAAGAAAGAAAGAGAGAGAGTGAGTGAGAGAAGGAGAGAGAGCAAGAGAGAGAGAAAGACAGAGAGAGAGCGAGAGAGAGCTGTTAGAATAGCGGAGTTGGATGTTTACTGACCAGAAAAATACACTCGTCATTCTCTTCACAGAAAAATCCGGAAAATTTACACCGCGACGCCGTCAAGTGAATTAATTTAGAATGAATCCCGAATCCAGACGTTGCGAAATCCAGATAATCTTGAAGCAGGACATAAATTGTACTGAATATTGAAATACCGAAGACAAAGAATCAAGCTAGAAGCTGGAACATTGACCAAGAAAGTATTGGTCTGTATTCACATACTGTACGTTTTGGACGGACAAGAATCATAAAAATGAGTTCTACGTAGCATTTCCATAAAGACAGTCCATTTTGATGTCAAGTTGATATAAAGGCTTATAACAACAGTCATAAGACGCTGCTTTTGTTCATATAAAAATCACTTTTAATGTTAAGTTTATTATGAAGGCTTATGACCGGTGTCATCTGTCATAAGAGACACACTTTTTCAATTTTAGTTTGGTCAGCGTTGGCTTATGTCAACTGGCACACAGTTTGAATGTACAGTACCTCAGCTCATAATGTGTCATAACAGCAATGTATACCAGTTGACTTGGGTATTATTTCACCTTGACATCAGATTTGGCAAACTTACAACATTTTATGGCAGCTGACGCCTGTTACAATAAACCTTTGTAAAAGTTTGAATCAGTTGCTATAATAGGTTTATGTAGCCCTATGAGCACCATCTCTATGTAAAGTGATACTGAAATGTTCAGATGAAGAATGGCATCAGGACATCATTTGACTCGGTTTATAAATTGGGGACAAAAATGACAATGATAATGATGTCGTTGTGGTGTCGTAGGAGTGACATAGGAGTGTTATAAACAGAAAAATCTACACTCGTTTTATTTAGAGGGCCAGAAATAACAATTGTTTGATCAGTGTGTCGTTAGAATGTCATTGATAGTCATGCATTTTAAAGTAAAACTATTTTTATTTAAAATCATTTGCTATAGGCTTATGAAGGTGTTATGTAGCTCTATAACCACTTGCCCTTATATTTAAAATGCTACTAAATTAATTAAGGCAAGCCAGTTGCTGGCAGCACAAGGACATCACATGACGCTGTTTATAATTTAGGGACCACCATAATGTTTTCATGGTGGTGTCATAAGAGCTTCATTAAGGTGTTACGAACAGTGCTTCACATTACTTAAGGGCTAAAAAATATCCCTAAGTCATTAAGCTCCATAACCACCAGCCTTCAGTAAAGTGCTCCCCAACATATTTAACTAGAGAAGTGATTTTCAGGAGATATTCCTGAGGTTTCTGTATGTGTGTGTGTGTGTGTGTGTGTGTGTGTGTGCAGGTTGGTGGTGATTCCCGCTCATCTTGTAACTCGGGCACTCCTGACCCTCTGACTCCTCGTAAAACCAGAGTTCTTCCTGCTTGGATGATGGCCGCCGCTCCTGCAGCCCTGAACACATCACCAGCGAAAGGTATCAAAAGGAGAACATTGTGTTCACTCCAGCAACAGCTCGGATCGCTTAGTGGCCGTCTTTTTCATCGTGTACGGCCTTGAAACGGTCTCTGGCTGTTTGCCTCAGATGTCCGAGTAGCACAGTGACTACGCTTGAGAGAAAGATGTTGTTTAAGTGGGGGAGGGGCATGCAGGCAGGTGCGGGGGAGGGGAATCTTATAGCCAGTGGCAGTGACTTACTTACTTATTTTGCCATTTCTTTTCCCCTCCCCCATGTTGTTTGTTTTTTTGGCTAATTCTAATAGATTAATCCCTAGCACACACTCTTCTTCTTCTTTCGGCTTTTCCCTTCAGGGGTCTCCACAGCGAATCATCTCTCTCCACCTATCCCTATCTTCTGCATCCTCAACACTTGCACCCACTAGCTTCATATCCTCATTAATTCCATCCATATACCTCCTCTTTGGCCTTCCTCTTTGCCTCCTGCCTGGCAGCTCCATGTCCAACATTCTCCTACCAATATACTCACTCTCCCTCCTCTGAACATGTCCAAACCATCTTAATCTGGCCTCCCTAACTTTGTCCCCCAAACGTCCAACACGAGCTGTCCCTCTGATGTACTCGTTCCTAACATTCCCTAATCCCTAGCACACACTACAACACACATCAATTTATCGAACATCTACTTTTACCTTTAATATGCTTCTTAAAGCTCAAAGTGCACATCCCTACACCTTTATTCTCCTTACAAATACAGAAAGCTGTGAATATTCATAAATATAAAAATTTCTAAACCTCACCGTGTCTTCTTGCCACTAGCTGGCTAGTAAACTAGCTCAAGTGTGTCACAGGATTTCAGGAAACTTCCTTTCATTCATTCATTCATCGTCTACCGCTTATCCGAACTACACTCGGGTCACGGGGAGCCTGTGCCTATCTCAGGCGTCATAGGGCATCAAGGCAGGATACACCGTGGACGGAGTGCCAACCCATCGCAGGGCACACACACACTCTCATTCACTCACACAATCACACACTACGGACAATTTAGAGATGCCAATCAACCTACCATGCATGTCTTTGGACTGGGGGAGGAAACCCCCGAGGCACGGGGAGAACATGCAAACTCCACACACACGGCAGAGGCGGGAATCGAACCCCCAACCCTGGAGGTGTGAGGCAAACGTGCTAACCACTAAGCCACCGTGACTTCCTTTCATGGATTTGTTAAAAATGTTACCATAACAACCATGATTTTTGTTCAAGTTCTCCTGGGAAGTTCATATTTATGAGTCGGGAATTTTGATTGGTTGTGATGATGGGGATGTGGTAGCTTAGTGGTTAAGGTGTTGGACTACTGATCGGAAGTTTGGAATTTTGTGAATCCCAGGATCACCAAGCTGCCACTGCTGGGCCCCTGAGCAAGTACCTTAACCCTCAATTTCTTCAAGTTGTTTAAAATGAGATAAAAATGTAAGTCTCTCTGGATAAGGGTGTCTGCCAAATGGCAGAAATGTAAATGCAAATGACTGGAGCGAGAGGTTCTCTTAATTAACTACAAAAAATATTCAGCGAGGGTTTTTTAACTGTACTTTTCAAAAATGAACCAAGAATGCACATCTGGTGTGTTTTTGTTTATTGTCGATGTTTGTTAATCAGTCTATGAAGCAGCTGTAAACTTTATTGGTATGTTTTACATCGCAAGCCATTTCTCCTATAGTTGTTAACTGCTTTACTTGGATTTCAGTAACATGCCTCATAAACTAAACCCATAAGAACTGAAGATAACCGAAATCAGCTTCTGAGACGAAGAAACATTTCAAATTTAGTAAATTTCCCTCACCTACTGATCCCACCGTATTCTCTGACTGACACGCCCCCACTAATTTGCATATCACACATGATAGGTTAAAGCTGCTGTGGCTTACTTAATGACATCACAACCCAAACATTCTATGTGACTCTCTGAGAAACATCTGTTTTCACTAGAAGAATGTGAATTTTAGAGCCATGAAAACCCATTTCTCCAAAAACGCCAAAGTACATATTAGGAATCTGATGTTTACTCATTTATTAGGAATCTGATGAAGGAGAAAAATTACAAGATTTCAGCTATAAACTGATCATACATAATATTGTGAGCAGTGAGAGGTGAAGTGAATAACACTACTGATCTCCTCATCATGGCACCTGTTAGTGGGTGGGATATATTAGGCAGCAAGTGAACATTTTGTCCTCAAAGTTGATGTGTTAGAAGCAGGAAAAATGGGCAAGCGTAAGGATTTGAGCGAGTTTGACGAATATTAGGAAATCGATCGCCAAAATCTTATTATATTATTATCAGTGAATTTTGTGCTACCGGCAAAATGTCTTTTTTTTTCTTGAACTGATATGTGAAGACGAGAGGATGAGCAGAATATCTGAGCTCAGGGCAAAGCGAATAGAATGAGGATAAAATGATGTTTACATATTTACTCTGTCCTTTAAAAGCAATCATTAATGTCACTGTGGCCTTTTAAAAACATTCCTTCCTGTATAAAGTCGGTTCAGTGGAATCTGTGCAAAGATTCTTTACTCAAAGAAACCTGCTGTTTTGCAGGCAGATAGAAAGCTCAGTCTGTCAGCACCGGCTGTCATAACCATGGATAAAGTTGCTGGCTTAATACATTTTTCCCTCCTTTTGTTCCCACCTTCTTCCTCCTTGCTCTTTCTGTTGCATTCCCTCATGCACTCGCTTGCTTTCACTCTCTTTTGAGAAGTTGTATACAAAATGTGCAATTTTTTTCCCCAGATCTGAAAAGATGATCGCGCTTTTTCCATTCAGGCTGGAAAAGCACCGGTCATTTGTGTCTCCTGGAACCTGCAATAAGGTTATGAAAGGATTGAAAGAATCTGTTTCTTAAGACGTTTTATCAACTTTCCAACAATGGAGAGAAGTAGCTTCTGTAGCTAAGGTTTTGTGGTATCTCTGCACCACCAGGAGTCTGGACAGGTGAAGATTTAAAAAAAAAAAAAAAAAAAACATGATCTGATCTTCAAGTGTCCAGATTCGTGTCAAGGTTAGACCATGTTGTGATCTGAGATGCTTTTCTGCTCACCCCGGTTCCTCTCTACGCTCAAACTAGTCAGGTTTCCGCTCTCAGAACCTGGATGTGTTTCTTTTTGTTTTCTTCATCCTTTCAGCAGCCTCTGAAATACTCTAAAATACAGATATCATGCACCACTTATCTATTATCTAAACCTGGTCCAGATCGATACGTTCCTGTGTTAAAGTGTGTGCATGTGTGTGTTTTAATTCCAGCATCAGCGAAACGAGCTCCTGTACGCACAGCTGCCCGAAACACGCCTTCATCCAAACCTTCAGAAGGACCCAAACGACCCCGAGCAAGGCTGCCTTCATCCTCAGGAGATGAGGAAGAGGAGAAAGGGGTTGATGAGGATGAGGAGGAAGGAAACAGCAAAGCCCCCAGGAAGAGAGCGAGGAGGCTGGAAAGTGACACGGAGGAGAGCCAGGTATGCTCAGATTTAAAAGAAGAAATGATTTGAAATGATCTTCTTCACATGTACCAGATTTTTTTTTTTTTTTTTTTTAGGAAGTCAGGGCACAGGGTAAGCCATGATACAGCTCTCCTGGAGCTGAAAGGGTTAAGGGCCTTGCTTAAGGGTTAGCAGTGGTATCTTGGTGGTGCTAAAGGCTTGAACTAACAACCTTCTGAACCTTCTCAGTAGCTCAGAGCCTGAACTTTTGAGACATTCAGGCTGGATAAAGATATAAGATATAATGATACATCAGTGAAGCGGTGTGTTTTAGATCATCACTCGGCATCATGACAGTGATGTGTGTTTGCACACTGAACCTTCTGACCACCAAAAAGTCAAATATAAAATCTTTTCCTCTTCAACAGGACAAGACTCCAGCGTCAAAGTCCAGCCCAGAGAGTCCACACGAGGACGAAGACACCACCGCAGCCAAAGCAGCGCAGAAAACGGACAAACAGGAGAAGAATAAAGAAAGTAAGAAAGCTGACACCAGTCAGAGGTCCAGAGCTGGAGCATCAACCTTAAAGCCGGAAAGCTCCGGAAACTCACGGATAAACGTGCAGCAGGAGGCTACAGTTCAGCGCAGGACGCCGTGTCCCTATGGTACCTCCTGTTACAGGTACTAATCCAAACCAAATTATTATTTATTTATTTTTATTTTTTTTTAAAAAGGAGAAATATTCAGCATGTTAAATCCATCTCCCTAGCAGAATCTCCAGAGATGCAAATTTCCACGCTTTGTTTGATTTCCTCCAGCTTTAAGATAACACCGTTTTATGCTTTTCTTTCCTGTGTTTTGTTCAAAAGCTGAGAAATCACAACATATAAACTTTTACCATGGATAAACTGTTGCATATCTCAAAAGGATGTTGTGCCTGTTGCACTCTTTTATGTCTCGGGTTTCCTTTTTTTTTTTTTTTTTTTTACGACTGACTGCTAACAGGCCAAGAGCGCTCCGTAGTCGAGTCTGTGGTCAATCCCACATGGCGTGTGACATCTTTTATCCATTAAGTAACTCCTCAGATCTTCAGGCTTAAAAGAGAACATGGCGTATCACTTTACCATGATGAATCTTCGTTAAGGCAAATTCTTTCACTCTTTCACTGTAACTTAGTGGACTTAGTGTCCCTAAGCATCTTAGAAACTTCATACTGATTGTTTAAACCAGCAGAGAGAGAGAGAGAGCAAGTGAGGGAGAGAAAAGAAGATGGAGAGGTAGAGGGAGAGAGAGAGACAGGAAGGGAGCTAGATGAATAGAAGGAGAGAGTAGTTGAGGGAAGGAGAAGGTGGATGGAGAGAGAGAGCTAGTGAGGGACCGAGATGGATGGAGAGTGGGAGGGAGATGGAGAGGGAGCTAGAGAGATGGAGGGAGATAGGGAGTGAAGGAAGGAGAGGGAGAGAAAGAGGGAGATATAGAGAGAGAGAGAGATAGGGAGCTAGAGGAAAATAGGGGGTGAGGGAAGAAGAGGGAGAGAGAGAGAGCATGAGTGAGGGGAAGAGATGGGGGTGGAGAGGGAGTTGGAGAGGGGGAGAGAAAGGGAGCTAGAGAGATGGAGGGAGAGAGCGAGAGTGAGAGGGAAGAAAAGGAAAGGTGATAAAAGGGGGATAGAGGGAGCTAGAGAGATGGAGGGAGATAGGGAGTGAAGGAAGGAGAGGGAGAGAAAGAGGGAGATAGAGAGAGAGAGAGAGAGAGAGATAGGGAGCTAGAGGAAAATAGGGGGTGAGGGAAGAAGAGGGAGAGAGAGAGAGCATGAGTGAGGGGAAGAGATGGGGGTGGAGAGGGAGTTGGAGAGGGGGAGAGAAAGGGAGCTAGAGAGATGGAGGGAGAGAGTGAGAGGGAAGAAAAGGAAAGGTGATAAAAGGGGGATAGAGGGAGTGAGGGAAGGAGAGGGGGAGAGAGATATAGGGAGTTAGAGGAAGAGATGAAGCTAGAAATTGAGAGAGAAAGAGAGTTTAATCTGATGCTCGATCGACCATGTAAATGTGCTCCTGCAGTTGCCCTCTTGATGTTTTTGCACGTAATCATTTAGACTGTGATGCTGTGAAAGATACTGATGAGTAACTCACAACCTAACCTTCACAAAAAAACCTCCATTCATCGGCTAGATCGAGTCCAGTCATGTCACGTGGCGTTTCGTTGTCTCGATTTCATTCTCTTGAAGCGGATTGTTGTGTGCTCACTGTTGCACGCTCGTGTAGTTTTCACCGCACTGAAAGCCCAAATCTTCCTTCACGTGTCGTGAGGTCATGTTGCCTTTTCCTCCAGTGCTTTGAAGTGAAGGTCTGTTGGTGTTTGATGCTAAGCGCTAAGTAGTTTCATCAGTTTCATTTTGTTTAGTAAACTTCCTCCACATCTGAGGAAAATGTTTATCTTTGTGTGTCTTTCTCTGCCTTTCAAATGGCTTGTTCAAAAGCTGTAACATACACATGCTAGCTCTTTAAGTCAATATCTAGCGCTAGTATCTAACAGTGTCCCCTGTGTTTCCCTGTTGCTTAGCAACAGTGTCACGACCCAAACATGGAGCGTATCACGTCTTTGCCTTGCCATGTCAAAGATCTCACATGAATATTTGTGTTCCTTCTCCAGGAAAAACCCCATCCATTTTCAGGAGTGCAGTCACCCCGGAGACGATGACTACGAGGAAGAGCAAAACAACGCGGACGACGAAGACGACGATCGCCCGGAGTGTCCGTATGGCACCGACTGCTACAGGTGTCTGTGGTTAATGTCATATTCTGAACAGATCTCAGGAAGACCTGATAATAAATATAATGAATTCCACCCCTTGTTGTTGAAACTGATGCTGAAAGTCTGACCAGTTACCAAACCACTACTCAAACTGGTAGAGCACTGGTTGCTGAATTACAAATCATGTTCACTAACCATCCAAAAACCTTCTCAATGACATGCTTCATGAGTCCAAGAAAGACTTTTCTGCCTGTTAGCCGAGTTTCTCTCATATACGTTGTTCCAGATGTAACGTTACATGCTTGTGTCGTGTTTTTTTTTTCCCCACCAGGAAGAATCCACTCCACAAAAAAGAGTACAAGCACACTAAACCTCCAGGTTTGTATTTTCCCCTTAAAATACTCAAAAGTAATCCTTCTTGAAATACGACATGATGCAGACACCTGACCGGCTGCTAAATTGTAAATAATCTTGCTTAATACGGATTTGATATGTGGACGAGTCGGTGGTTTGTGGCCAGTGGTTTGTCCTAGGATGCCTGCCAAGCTATGCTGCCAAGTGCGCCACAACAATGACAAAATACACTGAACCAAACAGAGGAGGGGGGTGGAGGGGAGAGTAAAGCCACAATGACGCAGCTCTTCGTATCTTTCTCTGACTCTCACGCTAGCTGTCCACTTGAGACATGCTGAATAAAAGGATATGGAGCTTTCATTGATTGGAGAGCTTTTATAAGCCACTCAGGTCTCAGGGAAGAGAGAGAGAAGAGGGGTAATTACTCACGTCTATTATTTACACCCACCTAGTTTACTCTCTTCCCTTTGAAATGCACATGATCACGCCTGGGCCAGATGGACTCAGATACTCGATAGCGAACACTTCAACCCAGGGCCGAGACTCGGGCGGCTGTTGTTGAATTCGCTTCAAGACTTCGTGTCTTGGACACAATTCTGATTACAGACGGAAATTAATTAGAGTCCGTGTTAATTCACCATCAATTACGTACAAGGTTCTTTGATTAAAGGGGCAGTTTGTACTTGGTTTTGTTGTCGCAATGAAAACACCGGCCCCAGGGGGCCCCAAACCGCGACCCTGAACAGGAAGAAGCAACAGGACAACAGCTGCAGTGAAAACACTGTCAAAGTCCTCGGCTGTGTCCCAGATGGCTCCCTAGCTCGTGAAGTTTATAGCTTCGTGGCTTATATATATATATATATATATATATATATATATATATATATATATATATATATATATATATATATATATATATATATATATATATATATATATATATATAAGCCACGAATCAGCTGTTTTACCCGTGTGAACAACGAACCAGATGTTTTCCAGCAACAGAAATTTTTGTCATTCTTTAAATAATAATAGAAAAGAGACTAGTTTATAATTCTAAATTATTTATAATGTAAGTATTACAACTTAACAACACACAGTTCACTGAAATGTAGCTCTGATCTCTGGTCTGATGTGTCAGTTTTATTTTCATTAACATTTTAACGCTCTTCAGCAAAGAAGACCGCTCCAGTTAACGACGATGACGAAGACGAAGACCAATACGAGAACAGCTTCATTAATGACGGAAGCGAGGACGAGGACGTGGACGAAGATTCGGATTACGTTCCGCAGTCAGAGGACAGCGAGAAAGAGGACATTAAACGGCTGCAGAAGGAAGCCAAAGCCTTTCTCCAGAGGAAAAAATAACCAGAGATTTTGGGGAGATCTTCTGCTCAGGTGAATTCCAGGCTAAACGAATCAAATGGGTGTGAAGATGCTGATAGTCTGAGTTGGGGTGGAGGTGTGGGGTCATAGATCTGCAGGAAGGAACGTGAAGGTCGAAGGTCGTCTGTAACGTCAGCATCACAACAGCTGAATGTATTTTCCAAAGCGCTTCCAGATTTCCAGCACTGCGTTTTCCAGATGCTCCAGACACACTATGGATGTTTGGGTTTCAGGTCAGTCTGTGCAGCGTCTGGCCTCTGGAACGACTCAAACCCAGGGATAAATTTCATCTGCACTTCACGTGTCTGTTGATTTAGAATGTGTTTTTAATTTGTTTACACTAGTCTGTTAAGTCGTTACTACAATTAGAAGAGCTTTGTGGGCTTAAAGTTCTTAACGGAGAATGTAGATGTTTAACACTTTCGTTTAGAGTTATTCCTCCGGTGTGTTTCAGCCAGGACTACTTGTAAAAAGTTTTTATTTTTTTTTAAAACGAATGTTCTTACTTCGTGCTCTTTTAGTAAACTTTCAGTCCAAGAATGTTGATGGTGTACCTGTTATTTTTGGGAAGCCAAAAATAAATAAAAATAAAAAAAACTTTTGTGTACTTTATTTTGCTACATTAAAATGTAGAGTATTTAATACATCAGTAGAAACCACAATACTCTCCAACGATACTGTAATATATCAATATAAATGATATTGGTGTATTTTTTGCTAACATCTTAAAAACAACCTTTTTTTATGCTCATTGTGTGAAACCTCGTAATTTTTGATCTCCAAATAAAACACCCCATTCAATCGGAATTCCCACTCGGGAACTCGGGATGGTTTCCACAACCCCCGAGTTCAGCAAGTGACATCAAATCGACATGGCCGCTCGCAGAGTAACACTTCTTTAGCATATAATAATTTACACTGCATATACACCGATCAGCCATAACATCGTGAGCAGTGAGAGGTGAAGTGAATAACACTGATGATCTCCTTATCATGGCACCTGTTAGTGGGTGGGATATATTAGGCAGCATTTTGTCCTCAAAGTTGATGTGTTAGAAGCAGGAAAAATGGACAAGCGTAAGGATTTGAGCGAGTTTGACGAAGGGACAAATTGTGATGGCTAGACCACTGGATCAGAACATCTCCAAAACTGCAGCTCTTGTGGGGTGTTCCCGGTCTGCAGTGGTCAGTATCTATCAAAAGTGATCCAAGGAAGGAACAGCGGTGAACTGGAGACAGGGTCATGGGTGGCCAAGGCTCATTGATGCACTCGGGGAGTGAAGGTTGGCCTGTGTGGTCCGATCCAACAGATGAGCTACTGTTGCTCAAATTGCTGAAGAAGTTAATGCTGGTTCTGATAGAAAGGCGTCCACTCGCTAATGTCAAAGTAAAAGTAATTATAATAAACAAGGAAAAAAGAAAAAAAGGATTTTTAATGCCATTTCCTACACGTGAACACGACATACTCGTAATTGCGATGGAATTGCGATAGCACATGAAGGCAGCATATTCTTCCTCATGTCATCTCTATGGAAACGGCTTGGCAAGCATGATAGCATGTACCTGTGGTATATTTATTAGAGGGGAAAACACATTTATTGAGTTCCAAGCAATCAGTGAGCTCCAACTTCCCGGCTGAATCATCGACGGACCCTGTCACTACTCGATCCGTACCGGAAACACGATTTGCACTGCGCATGTGCGGAAATGCGTCTTCTTCTTGTCTGAAGAGTGACGAAACGATTTACGGCAGTTTATTTATACGGCAGGTATTATTAGATAATACTGTTGTTGTAATATAATGTTCTAATGTGTTGTTGGAAACAGTTTCGCGCATGCGTAGGACAAAACCTGAGTTTCCGCACATGCGCAGTACAAATCGTGTTTCCGGTACGGATCGAGTAGCGACAGGGTCAGCTAGTCAATTAGTGAGCTGGATGCTAACTAGCACGCGAAACTGCTTTGACTTTGCAGATATTTTTCTCTCGTTAACAAACAAGAGAAAAAAACGTAACAGCAACACAACTTAAAAAATTAAACATTTTGTTTACTTTCATCTGTCAATTCAGGATTTAGTCCAGACCATGAGTGTGTTTTCTGAAGGGTAAACCTAGCAGTAGTGTTAGCATTAGCTAGAATCTTTTTGAAGTTTGACAAACTGAAGTGAACCGTACCCTTCTCCCAGAATTAGCTATTTAAGTTTGTTTACAGAAATGTATACATTATTTAGATTTTTTTAGGTAAATTATTATACATCATGTGAGTTACTGATTACAGCTAATTATCTATTAGTCTTTTTTGCTGTATATATATATTTTCCCCCTAATAACATCTACTACACGCAGCTAAACCAAGCAGTCATGACTGCTTCTTGTTTAGCTTCTCGTGTGTTGCTTTATTAAGATTTGTTCTCTTGGATGCTGGGAATCAGATCAAATGAGGTGCTAATGGTTTGTTTTTCACGAGAATTCGAAGTCAGTATAATGCAGGACTGGAATAAAAACACCCACCTGCAGCGGCAGACCGCAGTTCTTCCCGTTCTTTGTTAAGACACACAAGCTCGGATGGAAAAACTAGTCTTAATCCACAACTTCTTGATTTCAATCATTAGCTTTCGTTTGTTTGTTCCTGAGAGCAGCAAATTAGTGAAATGTGGTGCGGATTTACAAAACTGGAATGATTCACACTGGAGAAGTTTCACACGCAGCATCTCTGAGTTAGTCAGAAAAGCTCAACACATCTGTTCTAAAGTAATGAATTAGCAGGTTTCACACAACTGCTTCAATGTCTTTCGATACGGTAGAATCATTAACATTTAGTTCACAAAAAGAGCAATTACATTTTAAAATAATTTTTACTGGTTACATTTTGTGTGTGAGAGAGAGAGAGAGAGAGAGAAAGACATTATTGTTAGCATTTAGCATATTTCATTCAGTCCTAAATGCAGGATGCAAGGCATATTAGCATAACTTTGCTAACATTCATATCTCTTTGATGCTAATAATGCAACTTTAACTGGTCAGAAATTACAGCAAAGTCTGACCACACGGAAACGGTCTTTACGTTTTGCTAAGAAATTGATTTGTGGCCACAAATATTGAGGGGGAAAAAATGCTGGAAACGCACTAGCATAACGTTGGGTAACTAGTTTCCAGTGTTTCTGCCAAAAGACTAAATACTGCGCTTATCGATTGACTTCTTAAACCTGTCTTAGATTTATGAAGTCAGACAGTCCTCGCTTCTGGCTCATGGTGTCCAGCTTTACCTTCTGCAATATTGATTTGCCTTTAGAAGACCTGTGTATCTTCATATTTGGAAAGAAATGTTTCATTTTATGGACTGAAATTTGCTCATAAAAGAAAGAAATTGAAAATCACACCAGAGCGTATGCCAAACACGTAGACGGCTACGTAGGCGAAATAATAAAGTACTATAAATTGTCCGTCTAAACTGCAGTACAATACTTCCATTTTAGAAGTACTTTTGGTACTAAAACAACAGCAAATTATATTAAAGAACATTTATTTATTTATTTATTTCAGGAAACTTACCTTATATGTACGCGTATGACCCCATTTCTTTTTTATACACATGAATTATTTGTTCTCTGAAGTCGCTGGCGCTTCATTAAATATTTAAATACAAATGTTCCGTATATGAAAAATGAATGCGAACCTTCCCTCAGAAATCCACCAAAATACAAACAAATAATCATTCAGTAATATAAACAGGTACTTGCGATCTTCAGGTTGCGTTATTTGTCATGAGTGAGAAGAGGAAGAGCTACAGGACCATGAGAAAAGAGAAAGGAACGGAGAAGGCAAGCTAATAGTTAACAATAAAGGCAAAATAAATCCTGCTTCAATAATGATTAACATCCATGGTCACTCAACGAAAAAAGGAGTTGGAGATGAGATTAGTGGAACAGAATGTGTAAATCGTGCTCATCACTTTTACTCCATTAGCTGTGCTTTGGAAAAATGCACTGTGACATTTAGTTGGATGAGCAGAGGGTAAAGCAAAGCCCCCGATATGCAATATGACACAAATCCTGAAGATGAGTGATTTCTGAGGTATGTCTGAGGTTGCATTTGTGCAGCGAGTGAATTTGATCTCCTTCTGGACAATCTTTCAAAAGTACTCCAGGAAGATGATGGCTTCTGGGTCACGCTTAATTCCACTGCTGGTGTGACTTGTAGGTCATTTTTTTCCTCAGTTTCATCCCAAATATTGTCCTTTGTAAAGCCTGCATCAGTGTTCTGTATCAGTTTTTCCACTGATGGACGGAGCTGAGTAGAACTAATATGTTGGTATCAGATATATGGATTCTTCAGCGTTTCTCTCTGGAAAAAAGTTCTGAAGTTCTAACAGTGAACCCTACACCGGAGTCCTGCACTAAAAGAAACCCTTTAAGATACTAAGAAGTCATGAGGAGGAGCTGAGAAGAGAATATTCAATCCACCAATCCACCTAAAACATTCAAACCTTCAACAAGGTCTTCCTCTACCAGAGATACTTCCAAACACTATCCAAAGAACCTTTGAGGAACCCTTTTTTTCTGAGAGTGTAGACCTATAATATCATTATTTTTTATTTATGCGGAGATCTGAAAGAATCTGAGTGACCTTTTGTGAATTTTCTCTTGTTAATATTAAAGTTGACAAGGTTACACCAGGAACTCTGTCCTCCTCCTCCTCCTCCTCCAGATCTTTTATCTCTTCATCTTATTCGTGTACATTCCACCTCCTCTGTCACTTTGAGTGAAGAAGTCCTTATATCACCCTCGACCACCACCTTCACACCAGTGATGGTGGCGTTCCTCGACACAACGTGCCACTGCGAACACGTGGCCTTTTTGAGACACTTAGCAGCGTTGTTCCTCACACTTACGAAGCACAGCGTATTGATGACTCCGTTGCTCATGGCGATGCATTCGATGATGTAGAACGCGACCAGTGAATTGCGCTCTCGCGTGATCACCGCCGGGTAGAAATCCCTCAGAAGCGCAAAGCCGTAATACGGCGCCCAGCAGAGCACATAAGCCACGAGGACAGCGATCAGAGCAACGACAGTTCGCCGTCTCCGACGCAAACGCCGCTCCAGCTGCTCGGTTGGAAACCCTGGAACGTTCTTGAACCAGAGTTCGCGTGAGATTCGAGCGTAGCACGACGCCATGACTGCCACGGGTCCTACAAACTCCACCACCAGAATGAACACAAAGTAAGAGCGGTAGAGAAGCTGCTGGTCCGCTGTCCAGATCTGGGCGCAGAAGATCTTGCTGCCACTTGCAACAGCGCCTTGAGGGTACTCGTGCTCTGTGGCGAAGTAAGCCGAGGGCACGGAGATGAGGATCGGCAAGATCCAGACTCCAAATATGAGCCAGTAGGCGGTCTGATACTTCATTCTGGGCTTGAGAGGATGCACGATGGCCATGTATCTAGGAAACACACACACACACACACACACACACACACACACACACAATGAAAGGAAATCTTTTTTAGTCTTCCATATTACAGCAGATGGACCATCTCATCTCATCTGCAAAGGCTTTTATGAAAACAGGCATTAATATTCACACTAAGACAGAGAGACACAACAAAAATATGTAACACAAAGCTGCACTTCTGCTGTTTATCAGGTAAACCTGTTGACCCTCTCTACATCATCCAGCAGTGCAAAGGGACCATCATTGACGTTTAGAGACGTTTCACGTAAACAAAGCAACAAGTAACTGTTGATATAGTGAACATTACTGGGAGACGATGATTATATAGCATTTAGGAAAAGAGGCTTTATGAGAGAGAGAGTTTCTTGCATCGTTTTTGTCCATATTGTTCGAGAAACAGTGAATCAGATAAAGTGGACTATCAGGTAAAAGTGTAAAGCAATGATTAACCAATAAACTGGATGAAAAGTCAAGTACGTCAGGCGAGCGCACTTACGGCGCTTTACAAGCCAGCAGAAAATTGATTCTGGGTTTTAGTGATGAATGAAGTTGGAAACGGTTTGAGATTTAGGAACATTACTCAGTCCCTCTGTTCACATGCAGTCCTATATGTCAGCAGTGATTAATTAACATCTCACCCATGAAACAAACGGGCTGTACTTTGTTCCTCTGGACACCATGTCCCTTATACTCGATATGGCCAACTTTGATCTGATTTCAGTGATGAGAATTATGAACAGAGTAAAAAATTTAATAAAATCAGCGTTTATACAAATCCTTAAATCGGAACACACTGGGCTGTACTGTCTTTCCTCCCATCCATTCAGCATGGAACAGACAGTGTTCGTCTTCACTTTAATCCAGTTTATGAGATAAGTCAGCATGTCATGAGACACATACATGTCCCCTACAAACGGATGAGATGGAATAACCCACATAGGGGACAGAAATTCTCATCCTGTTCTTGATACCGTTCCTAAAATCTGACTGAATTTTCAATGGCTTTCTGCTGTTTAGTTTTTCTTGTGTATTTTATATTTGGTACTTCCTGAACTACAGAAGGTCCCTGGTGGTCCAGTGGTAGGATCCCGTCCTCTCACAGCCGTGGCCTGAACCGACCCCGCCACTGAGGGGCTAACAAATAAAAAATGAGAAGGTTGCGTCAGGAAGGGAATCCAGCCAAATCAAAGAAATGCAGATTGGATGGTCCGCTGTGGCACCCCTGAACAGGGAGCAACCGAAAAACAACAACAACAACAATTTCCTGAATAAAAGAAGAGAAATTTGATCAAATGAACTAAATGAGAGGAGTTTTGCCCCAAGGGACACCTACCTCAGCGTAGATTTATTTTATGAACAAATATTCAAATATTACACTCAATATTTAGTTTTTGGAGATTCCTCCTGTTTTAATTGTCTCCATGTTGATGACTGAGGGTCTTTGTCATCTCTCATTCCACAGTGGAGGTTAAAATGAAGCTCATATGAAAGTAGACGCTCAGAGATTTAAGAATTTGTAGTGTTTCATAACTATTTCGGTTTTATCTAGCCTCACTAGAGGCAATATGTTCATAAAAAAGTTCCAAAGAAAAACAAAGACGGTTCATTTTTTCCACACAAATGTTTCTATCATCAAAGTAAATGTTGATATCAAACCCATTTCTGCTCTCTGAGATGCTCCAAGTGCTTTTGCATTTAAAAAGCAGCTCAGATTTCATCTTCGACATGTAAAATTCTGTGTGAGGTTCTCCAACAGAGGGAAACACACACGTCTAAAACACACTGAAAGCCAACAGACTCGTTTTAGATCAGACTCACAGCCTGAACATCATTCATCACTTTACACTGATTAAAAATGTCTCATAAATCCGTTTCTATTCCACCGCTGTGACGGAACACTAGTGTACTAGTAAAAAGAGTTAAGCATCATGGACCTAAATGGTGTAAAATCTTCTTTGTAGTTTGCAAAAGTCATATTTATCATAATGTTATGTTTCTGAAATATTATCTGAAAACATTTACATGACTGGTTGTTTATAATCTGATCACATTACTGAGCAGTCCAGGGTTCAGAGCCGTGCTCCAGGGTCTAGCAGAGCTTTCTCCTAGTTCTTGGATTTGAACTCACAAACACAAGATCCTGAGCTAAACACATTTGATTTCTGAATTTAGTTTTTAAAAAAAATGAGCTTTTACGCTTTTACTTATAATTAATGTTTAATTTAGAAATGAAGGGACGCAGTGTGGATCTCTGGAATATTTAGGAACTCCTGGGTGAACCTCCATCATGAAGCTGGTTGAGTAAGTGCTTGGTGTTCATGAAGTTTCATCACTGTGAATTCTAAAGGGTAATTTGTACAACACTTTTCCTGCTCACTGATAATTATCATCATTCATTGTCTACCGCTTATCCGATCTATTCTCGGGTCACGGGGAGCCTGTGCCTATCTCAGGCGTCATTGGCCATCAAGGCAGGACACACCCTGGACGGAGTGCCAACCCATCACAGGGCACACACACACTCTCATTCACTCACGCAATCACACACTACGGACAATTTAGAGATGCCAATCAACCTACCACGCATGTCTTTGGACTGGGGGAGGAAACCGGAGTACCCGCAGGAAACCCCCGAGGCACGGGGAGAACATGCAAACTCCACACACACATGGCGGAGGTGGGAATTGAACCCCCAACCCTGGAGGTGTGAGGCAAACGTGCTAACCACTAAGCCACCGTGCCCCCCCTAATTATCATCATAATATGTGGTTATTGAAGGTAGGACACAATGTTTGGTTTTATTTGGCCAATTCCAAATATCAGTCATCCATGGAGTCCATAGCGTGGGTTAAACCATGGACAGAAGAGGTTCAATTAGGAGAATACATACATCAGAAATCAGGAAGTACAGCACAGTGATTAAGAGTAAATCAGGCTTAAAGGCTTAACACAGAACAGGTGAACACAGTATGTTAGTGAGATAATGACAGAACCAAGGCAGAGACAATTCTAGAAACAAAAGCACATGAAATCAGCTCTGTGAGAGGGAATGTAGTACAAGATGAAGACGGATTAACACTCACCTGTCCACAGCGATCGCCAGCAGTGCGTTGGTGGACACATAGAGAGACACTGTCCTCAGGTAGTTGATCGAAATGCACAGGAAAATCCCATGGTCCCAGGAGAGCTGCTTAACCACATAGTAATCCACCAGGAAGGGGCAGCACACCACCGCCACCAGGAAGTCCGACACTGCCAAGTTTGCGATGAGCAGGTTGGTGATGTTGCGCAGCTTTTTGTACCGCACTAACATGACGATGAAGAGGCAGTTCCCGATACCACAGACGAGCATGATGCAGACCAGAACCACGGCGATAATGATGGTAGAGACGAAAAAGGCTCTTCCCTGAGTCGTGTCCGGAATCTGGTCCACGGGAATGTCGTAATCCAGCGTAATGTCATAGCTAGCCATGAGAGGGTCCTGAGGGCTCTGACCCTGAGTCCATGTTACTGCCAGTAAAGTGGAGTTTCTTTCGCCCATCAGTTCTCCTTTAATCTGCTTTGTGGATCAACGGACATTAGCTCCTTTACTCTCTTCCTTCTCTTTGTTCTCTAGATATGCATAACTGTCTGAAAAACACAGAATAAAGAAGATCATTTCTGTATGGTTCACTACACACTACACACGCCGACCTATTAGACACTCCTATTTAGATTTAAGACTAATCTGAGCTTGGAACCAGATTTGTTTGTGCAGAATCAGATATGTTTACCTCAGCGTTCAGGGCTCAGTCCATGACCTCTGCCATGTTTATTAACCACTAACTTTAAATAAGGTGCATTTTTGTGCCAGTCGATCAGAAACGGTTAGGAGTGTATAGTTATACTCCAATTATTTGTTCAATTCCTAAGAGGTTTTTTATTTTCTTTTTGCAAGTCAGATTTGACCAGGTTTTTTAATTGAACTCAGGGTTTAAAAACAACAGAAAAGTTTTTTATATTTATTTTTTTTATTATCCAGTTTAAACCACTGTGTAATAGAATTGTTAATATTCAGTCACTACTACAATAGTAGACATTATTTAGACCATTTATTTACTTACCATTTGTAAGTGTACTCCAATATAGAGCAACTCTATTACCAGAAAAATTAATTAATTAATTATTTAATTAATTAATTGTACAATTAAGATCCTAGTCCTGAATTTTATTTTTTCCCCATTTTTTTTCTTTTCTTTTTTCCCATATTTTTTCTTTCACTGAACTGTCTTGCCTTGTCTAGTCTTTCATACTAACAATATATTGTTTAATATATTTTATATTGTTGTACATTGATCTGGCTCCGTTGTTTTGGTGTTAATAAAAATCAATAAAAATATCATTTAAAAAAAATAAATTGCTCCATGTTTAAATTATAAACAGGAAGTTGTTTATTCTTTATTCTTTTTTTATTATTATTATTATTATTATATTTAATTGCTCCTAATTCAACCTTATGAGCCATGGAAAGAAAGGGATGAAGATTTTAACATTCTTAACAATGTTAACAACTGATGTTTGGTTTCAAGTTTTTGTAATTGAATCTCTCAAAGAATTAAATCAGTGTTTTTTTTTTTATTATTATTAAAGTTATTGCAGATATGCAGCATACTGCTTACACCCCGAGGGAAATAAAATGAATCCCAGCATCATATTTCACTGTAAATAAATTAATCAGTTATGGAGAAGCAGTAGCCTGTATGCAAATATATGCAAATGAGGGAATCATTTGCATAATGCATATTCATCGTCGAATAATTAATTCTTTAATTATTCAGTATTTTGGAGATAAAATGATAGCAGTAAGTGTCCGATTGGATTGTTATAGTTTTACACTGATTGTGATCGGAAAATTGTTTTTATTTTTATTTTAGAATTAAAACTAAAGGCGTGAGATAAGGCGTTTTCACATAAGGCGATATTTAAAGTGTTTAAAGCATCGTAAAGAAAGAAAACAAAACATTTCAGTCTCTTGGGATTAAAAACCAAAATTCTAGACACGCGATCTTGTTCTCGGATCCAACAATAACAAACAATTTTTTATTTATTTAAGTCTTGTTCTCGGATCCAACAAAATAACAAACAATTTTTTATTTATTTATTTTTTTTAAAAAAACCGAGTTTCTTCGGCAAAATCACGGAAAGGAAACGACATTAACGACGCGTTAAACATGTCGTCTGTTTAGAAATAAAGGTTTCTATCTGTCATCTTACCGCTGCGTGTTCTTCTTCTCCGGAACATCTGCAGCACTTCATCTAAAGTACAGCTGTGTTTCCCTCTGAGTGAAGAGCCGCTACTGACGAGCTGCTGACACACACACACACACACACACACACACACACACACACACACACACAGGAGCGCGAAGTGTGCATGCAACGTTTGTAACTAATCACTGATTACACAGACGAATAAAAAGATGGATGGATGAGACTAATTCAGTATTCGATAGATAGATAGATAGATAGATAGATAGATAGATAGATAGATAGATAGATAGATAGATAGATAGATAGATAGATAGATAGATAGATTGATTGATTGATTGATGGTTAGACAGAAAGTATATGGGAAGGATGGATGGATGGATGGATGGACAATAAATCATGGATGCATTCATGGATGGATGGATAAGGCTAAATCATGATGGATGGATGGATGGATGGATGGATGGAGGGAGGGAGGGAGGGACAGATAAGACAATATCACGATGGATGGTTAGATGTATGAATGGATGGGTAGATAAGATTAAATCATGGATGGATGGATGCATGGATGGACGGATGGATGATTGGATAGATGGATGTGGATCGATGGGTAGGTGGGATGCTTGGATGGATGTAGGGAGGGAGGAACAGATAAGACTAAATCATGATGGAAGGATGGATGGATGGAGGGAGGGATGGAGGAGGGAGGGAGGGAGGGAGGGAGGGATGGAGGGAGGATGGAGGGAGGGAGGGAGGGAGGGACAGATAAGTCATGATGGATGGATGAATGTGTAGATAGCAGATGGATAGATGTATGGATGGATGGGTGGGTGGATGGATGGATGGATGGATAAGGTGGGTGGATGGATAGATGGATGGATGGGTGGGTGGGTGAGTGGATGGATGGATGGATGGATGGATGGATGAATGTGTAGATAGCGGTTGATAGAGTATGTATGGATGGGTGAATGGATGGATGAACGTGTAGATAGCAGATGGATACATGTATGGATGGATATATGGATGGGTACATGTATGGATGGATGTATGGATAGATGGATGGATGAATGTGTAGATAGCAGATGGATAGATGTATGTATGGATGGGTGGATGGATGGATGAACGTGTAGATGGGTACATGTATGGATGGATGTATGGATGGATGGATGGATGAATGTGTAGATAGCGGTTGGATAGATGTATGTATGGATGGGTGAATGGATGGATGAACATGTAGATAGCAGATGGATACATGTATGGATGGATATATGGATGGGTACATGTATGGATGGATGGATGGATAGATGGATGGATGAATGTGTAGATAGCGGATGGATAGATGTATGTATGGATGGGTGGATGGATGGATGAACGTGTAGATGGGTACATGTATGGATGGAGGGTATGGATAGATGGATGGATGAATGTGTAGATAGCGGATGGATAGATGTATGTAGGGTTATGTAGGGTTAAGGGGGAAATGTATGGATGGATGGATAAATGGATGGATGAATTTTAGATGTGGAGGATAAGTTGATCTGGAGGGTGTGGAGGATGAACTGTAGGGGGAATGTAGGATGGTTTTGGAGGAGGATGGATTGTGTAATAAAAGGGGAAGATGTAGTATCAGATGGGTGGATGTATGGATGAACGTGTAGATGGGTACATGTATGGATGGATGTATGGATGGATGGATGGATGAA
>JAUCMX010000025.1:15068270-15135770 GCA_033459395.1 Hemibagrus guttatus | reverse complement strand
AGCAGGGAGAGAGAGCAGGGAAACAAACAATTGGGGGGCAAATGATAGTAAGAGAGAGAGAGAGTGTGTGTGTGTGTGTGTGTGGTGTGTGTGTGTGTGTATGAGAGAGAGAGAGAGAGAGAGAGAGAGAGAGAGAGAGAGAGAGAGAGAGAGAGAGAGAGAGAGGAATCAAATGTGTAAGAGGGTTAAGGGCCAGTGAAGAGACAGTGAAGTGTTTTGTAAAGTTGTCGAGTTCTACACGAAACCGTTTGTATACAGGGGTTAATGATAGTGATTATTAAAGGTTCAGGGTTGAAGAATGTTCTCTAAGAGTGGATGAAGAACACGTCTGAGCGTGTTCTAGTTTTGTTAAACCTGTGACTGTTCCCCCAAAGAGACAAACCGAGTTCTCCTTCAGGGTTCTAGATCTGTCTAGTTTGATGAGGAACGTTGGTTTGGTTATACTGCTTCCTACTGAGAACGAGAATTTTATCACTGTTGTGATAAAATCCAGAGATCCTTGACTTTGTGTTGATCTGCTCAGGATGACCCTGAGAGCTGGATGTTTTTCTTGTACACACTGGTTATCTTCTGCAGCCCACAGACGCTTCTTCACTTCTCCATTGAAATAGCAGAAGTAATAAACCTCTCTGGTTCTTGGTAGGACGTGTAATTTATCCAGTCGGCCCAGTAATGATCGGTTTGGGGATAAACACTGATCTCTCACCAAAACATTGTCTAATATCAGACCATCTGCAGCAGAACCTAAGAAATCATTGTTGTTGTTTTTTTGTTAAACGATGCTCAGAATGTTCTGTTTAGCATTTTGTGTTGAATTGTTTCGTATCTCCTGTTAACGCCAGACGTCTGGGAACGTCTTCACGTAAACTAAAGTTAACTGAATGCGACAATTATCTTAGCTTAACAGTTTCGAATTTGCTAATATTTTCTTTTACAACATTTTAGCTAGCACGCACCTTTGGTCATTTTCCGTAAACAAGCAGAAAGGCCACAAAATTAGAATATTTTATTCACTAGTTTTTGAAGTTCTCACCTCAGTATTGCTACATGGCTAAGCGTTTGGCTCAGCTATGAGTCATTTCATGCTAATGATAATGAAAAAAAAGCTTGTGCAAACATCTTAAATGTTTTCAATTCTGTGTGTATGTGTACATAAAATAAAAAGAAAACAAAAAATACAATTAAAAACCCTGACACCATCTTGTTACAACATATTTGTAGACATTTTGGCTAACATGTGATCATGTTTCTTTATGGAAATTTCTGCTAATCTAGTGCCAACGCTAAATATCTAAAAAATATAGAAATATGTCAAATAAATCCAATTAGATTGTTATTTATATATGATATATAAACAACAGATCAATTACAAACACAACCGTCTGCTTCTACATGTGCTAGCATAGAATTTAGGATAACATACCGCTAATCTGTTAGCTAGCTAGGAATATTTTGCTTCTATCTAATTCCACTGGTTGTGTTTGCTTCTTCAGGTGCTAGCATATTATTTAGGATTGTTTGTTCCTACAGGTGCTAGCATATTTACTGTTAGCTAGCATCCCGGTTGCTATGTGCATAGTTTTAGCCCCAAATTAAACCCCTTTCCCTCCTGTAAAGCGACCTTGAGGATGATAATATGAATAAACACATACACATTTACTGATTTTTGGCTTCATTATAAATACGTGACAACAAACAGCCACATTTCATGTACGAATAAATCTTTACAAATGAGTTTTAAGGTCAGGCAGCTGCTGGCACTCGTAAAAAAAAAAAGAAGAGCTCATAAAACCTCTAAATACGATCCTCTTCTCCCCGCCATAAATACACATCCAATCACCTGGTTTAGATGCGATGTTGTATTAGGTTCAGTTTTTCATGTCATCTGGAGGCCAAATTCAGGATTCAGGAATCGCTTGCATAAGAGAGGCATCTGCTGATCCGTGAACAAACGCCACATCAGAACCGAATTAATATCTAATATTTCAGCAAGGGCTTTCAGCGATGTGATCCTGCTTTATTTAGCTAACAGGCTATCACTTATATCCTCTTTCTCTTCTTTTCATTTCACTAATAGTCCCTGTCATAATCTCCATCCAGCACACAAATGTAATTACACCGCCTCCGCTACAATAATCCATTAGACGAGGTTTACAGAGTCGTAGCCCAATTATTATCCCACATGTGAACGTCTTGATTTAACAGCTACATAATCAATCCGTGACTAACCGTCCCAGTAAAAGCTAAGAGAAATATGGGTATGAAATATTTTTCAGACAGTGAGAGAGCAGTCTGTTTTTTCGCACAGGATTTCTGCAGATGCCATATGAGGGAAGACAGTGACGGTCCAGTAATCGTTAAACGTCATAAGGGATCATACGGTTTAATCCACATGGAGGTTTGAGATCGGCCTTGGAAAGCAGGCCTGAAGTCAACCGAAGCAGTCTCAAACGTCAATCACATCACTGAAGAAGAAACCTAAGGTCAGATCATTTCCAGAAATTCCTCCTAATGACCTGTTAGGGAGTCTTAAAATGGATAAAGATGCAGAGAAATATGTCTCATAATGTCCGGTTAGATCATTGTGTAATATACACTTATATTGCCAAAAGTTTTGGAACACCCCTCCAAATCATTGAATTCAGGTGTTCCAATCCCTCCCATGGCCACAGGTGTATAAAATCATGCACCTAGGCATGCAGACTGCTTCTACAAACACTGTGAAAGAATGGGTCGCTCTCAGGAGCTCAGCGAATTCAAGCGTGGTACTGTGATGGGTTGCCACCTGTGCAATAAGTCCATTTGTGGAATTTCCTCACTACTAAATATTCTACGGTCAACTGTTGGTGGTATTATAACAAAGTAGAAGCAATTGGGAACAACAGCAACTCAGCCACGATGTGGTAGGCCACGTAAAATCACAGAGCGGGGTCAGTACATGCTGAGGCACACAGTGCGCAGAAGTTGCCAACTTTCTGCAGAGTCAATAGCTACAGACCTCCACACTTCATGTGGCCTTTAGATTATCCCAAGAACAGTGCGTAGAGAGCTTCACAGAATGGGTTTTCATGGCCGAGCAGCTGCATCCAAGCCTTACACCACCAAGTACAATACAAAGCGTCGGATGAAGTGGTGTAAAGCACGCTGCCACTAGACTCTAGAGAAGTAGAGACTTGTTCTATGGAGTGACCAATCAAGTTTCTCTGTCCGGCAATTTGGTGGATGAGTCTGGGTTTGGTGGTTGCCAGGAGAATGGTACTTGCCTGACCGCATCATGCCAAGTGTAAAGTTGGAAGGGGGATTATGGGGTGGTGTTGTTTTTCAGGTGTTGGTCTTGGCTCCTTAGTTCCAGTGAAAGGAACCCTTAATGCTTCAGCGTACCAAAGCATTTTCGACACACCAAAACTTTTTTGGAGATGACCCCTTCCTGTTCCAACATGACTGCACACCAGTGCACAAAGCACGGTCCATAAAGACATGGATGAGTGAGTTTGGTGTGGAGGAATTTGACTGACCTGCACAGAGTCCTGACCTCAACCCCATAGAACACCTTTGGGATGAATTAGAGCGGAGACTGCAAGCCAGACCTTCTCGTCCAACGTCAGTGCCTGACCTCACAAATGCACTTCTAGAGGAATGGTCAAAAATTCCCATTAACACACTCCTAAATCTTGTGGAAAGCCTTCCCAGAAGAGTTGAAGGTGTTATAGCAAAGGCAGACGTCCCAAAACTTTTGGCAATATAGTATATAAAACAATATATTTAGAATAACTACCTGTTAGCGAACTACAAATATTTGCCCCTTTATCTAAAACTGCTAGTTTTATTCGCTTCTACAGGTGTTAGCGTAGCATTTTAGTATAACATTCTGCTAACCTCTTAGCTAGCATCGGTGTTGCCATGTGCACAGTTTTAGCTCCAAATTAAGATCCCTTTCTCACCTGTTTCTCAACTCTTCTCTACTCTTTTCCTTTAAAAGCTGGCCTTAAGGAGGATAATATTAATAAAGACACACAAACTAGTCCCAAATTTCAATCACGTGACTGAAGAAGAAGTAATCAGTGGTATCTCTGAGGAAAGCTTGAAGGTTCTAGAATTTTCCTAGTAGAGTAAAAACACTTTCTTAATTGAATTTGGGTATATTATTCAGTACATGTTTCTGCTCTCATCTGATTCCATTAACATGAAAAATATTGAATGATACATGAATATTATTCAAAGACAGTTTTATTACTTTTCCCCCCCGACATTCACGTGCTTTGTTTAAACCACAGCAACGTTGGATTCTCGATTCTGATTGGTCAGCTTCCTTTTCCCTAGCAGCAGGTTACTAGGCTAGTGTTTCTATAGTAACAGCTTCACGAGGACTTGTCATGAGGAAGTTGGAGTCTGGAGTCTGACGTGTGTTTCCGTCAGCAGGTTTTTTTTAAACATGGGAAAGTTTATTACACAGATGAGTTTATGATGCTTCCTGCTTTCTCTTTAACGTAGCGTAAGCTGAAATGAGGCGGTTGAGGAAGCGACGGTTATTAACCGTTGTTAATAGTCTTTCTCATCTCACGTCTACACATGCTTTATGAACGCTTCTTCAGATGGCGAATGGAAAAAAAGAAAAAAAAGCTGTGCTAACAGTCACTCAGATGGGCCAAATTGTTTACAAGCCTCATAAATAACCCCCTGAATGATGCACGGAGAGAGCAAGGAGCTGGTTCTGCTACATCTCTCCAGCATTAAAACTTCACATGGAGATGTTTTCCCTCCGCCGTTCCAGTACCCTGAGGTTGGAAGAGTGAGAGATTTTCAGCGTAATAAAAAGTGAACTGTTTTTCAGATGTCAACGGCGATAATCCGAGAGCTCGAAGCTTCCTCGTGCGTTCGACTGATGAACGCATAAAAACACACGTTCCTTCAAGATTTTTCCTTTCGCAGGCTGTAAATTTCACATCTGATTTAAAACGATGTTACTTTAATGAACCACTTTCTTTTCTTTTGAACGCCACCCTAAAAAAAAAGAGATGCTCTGAAAACCTTTACAGACTTAATAAAGGCACACACACACACACTCATTCACTACGGACAATTTAGAGATGCCAATCAACCTACAATGCATGTCTTTAGACCGGGGGAGGAAACCCCCAAGGCACGGGGAGAACATGCAAACTCCACACACACGGCAGAGGCGGGAATCGAACCCCCAACCCTGGAGGTGTGAGGCAACCACACCTTGCTAACCACCAAGCCACCGTGCTCCCCACCGTAAGCCGAAAATCACATCACCACCATCACCTCGGGAAAAACTCAAGCATTAAAAAACAGACCTTTAGACGTTCCAGATGAGGCCGAGCCGTAGCCACTCATGTGAAAATCTGCTCCCTGGAAAACGTCTCATCAATACACTTCACCGGAGTTTCATCTAAATTACAGGATTCAACACTACAGCTGGTAAAAGAGATAAATTATCAGTCTTGAAGGTCAACTCGTTATGACCTTGAACTGAATCATGCTCTCATTGCTCCACTTTGCCATGTTTGGACGGGATTAGATTTATTGGAGTGTCGGCCTTTTTAAGGACTTTCTCTCTCTCTCAAAATCCTTCCAGTGCGCCAGAAAATCCATGGAGCATCGAAGTTCACCATGTTTCCTTACTGGAAATGACGTCATTTTCTGAAGGCTCTCAGCTCAAGACGGAAAAAAAAAAAAAGGTGGACGAACTCTCGGCCAAATATGTCCACAAGTCTGTTTAGCTTGTTGTTGTAGCTTCCAAATGATTATTGATCTACTTAAACAATGTTGAACTTTATTTGATGCTTTAACTACGGTTCGTTTGAGTCTAACGACTTTTAAGTGTTTATTAACTACCAGATTATCTACACTCCTGTTTAAAGTGACAGAAAGGTGTGTAAAAGGTTTTAATCTAGAGAGACAGAGAGAGTGTGAGAAAGAAAGAGGGTGAAAGAGACAGAAAGGGGGGAGGGTGTGTGTATAAAAAAAAGAGAAAGAGAGAGAGAGAGAGAGAGAGAGAGAGAAAGAGAAAGAGAGGGGAAGACCGGGTGAAAAGACAGACAGGCAAATAGACAGAGAGGGTGAGAGACAGAGACCAAAAGAGAGAGGGTGAGAGAGAAAGAGAGGGAGGGGGGTGTGTGCGTGTGAGAGAGAGTGAGACAGACAGACAGGCAGAGAGAGAGAGGGGGGGGGGGAGATGATAGGGGGGGAGAGATGGGGGGGGGGGGGATGCCCCTCACACCTTGAGAGCACCACCAATTTTTTCTTGACTATTTTATCTTCAATCTTGACTTTCCCTCGACTTTCCAGTGTGGAACATTTTCTCTCTCTTACTACAGTAAATAAAAGGGTTTTTTCCCCTCATGCCTGGTTTGTGAGGGTTGTGGTGTTTTCTTGATTCCAGACTCAAGTACACCACCTGTCCAGTTCACCTTGGAAATGCATCACATGGCAGAAGACAAAGGAGTTTTAAACAAATACAGGAGAAGATGCTACACACCAGACCTATAAATAAACAGCACATCCATCAGCAGTGTGTGGGTTCAGAAGTATTCGCACTCCTGGTTTAAAAAAAAAAAACAAAACAAAACAAAAAAAACCCCCACAAAGCTCGTTCCACCAAAATGTTAAAATCGTCCTTTAATATTCCAACAAAAAAAATGACAATACCATCAGCCCCGAAGCCCAACTCTGTAACTCTGCAACTGAAGCTGCTGGGGCAGTTTCAAACAAAAAAAAAAAAAACCAAACAAAAAAATCCTGTACATTCATAAACATGAAAAGAAAATCAAATCAAAGCAGAACATAGGATTCATTCAGCAGGGCTGCGTTTCAGTTTCAGTCCAATGATCATGTTACATGTGTGTGTGTGGTCACTTCTTGGCATAGGTGATCTTCATGGCACAGGTGGCAGTGATTCTGAAACCCTGTAGTGCGTCTTTAGCGACTCCCGCCTGGGCTTCGCTCTCGAACTCCACGAAGGCAATGTCGTGTTTTCCGGGGACCAGGCGCACCTCTTTAAAACCAGGGAACCTGCGAGGAAAAAATAAACAAAGGAATAAAAATCAGGACGCTGCTGTAAACTTCCCCCGATAAAAGGGGAAGGGGCATACCAAGACATTTTGGACAATTTCATGCTTCAACAAATGTGATTTTAAAGGAATGGTCAAACATTCCCATAAACACACTCCTAAACCTTGTGGAAAGCCTTCCCAGAAGAGTTGAAGCTGTTATAGTGGCAAAGGGCGGGACAACTCCATATTACATTCATGCGCATGTAATGGTAGACTTCAGAGTTTTGGTCTGGCTCGCAGTCTCCGCTCTAATTCATCACAAAGGTGTTCTATGGGGTTGAGGTCAGGACTCTGTGCAGGACAGTCAAGTTCCTCCACACCAAACTCACTCATCCATGTCTTTATGGAGCTTGCTTTGTGCACTGGTGTGCAGTCATGTTGGAACAGGAAGGGGAAATCCCCAAACTGTTCCCACAAAGTTAGGAGCATGAAATTGTCCAAAATGTCTTGGTATGCTGAAGCATTAAGAGTTCCTTTCACTGGAACTAAGGAGCCGAGCCCAACCCCCTAAATTCAATGATTTGGAGGGGTGTCCCAAAACTTTTGGCAATATAAGTGTATCTGAGCCATCATGACTCTGCTGTAGAAGTGAGGAACTTGCTCAAGTGTAAATGTACGGAATCTGAAGGTCAGTAATACGATGGATTTCCTGAAACGTGGCGTTTACGGGATATTTTTAGCTTTGATGTTTCCTCTGGAATGGATGGAAGAGGGTGGAGAGGGATGAGGACAGGGAACGGTACTCACTGGTTGAACAGCATAGACAGCATCATCTCATTGGTCTCCTCAGGAAGGTTGGTCAGGAAGAGGATGTAGTTGGGAGGATTATCAGGAACCTACAACAACAACAAAAACAGAAAGGAGAGTCTTCAATACAGTGCTGCATGAAACACAATGCAAAAGATATGAATTAAAAAAAAAATCTGGGATTTATTCTTGTACCTGGACTGTAGCTGGTGGAGGTGGCTGTGTGTTTACTGTATTCTGCAAGAGAAAAACACATCAACGTTAACAAAGTTCAGTAGATAACACAGACACTGGGAAATGTGGGCAGAGCTACAAATAAAGCTGATGTGCAAAAGAATCACTGATAAAGTCTGTTGCCATTTTCAGTAGTTTACTGATTGGTTTGTCTAATCTAATCTTTCTCCTGTAGGACTTCACTGACTTCTATCACGCTTGATGTGTAAAGCTGTAACTCACCACTGGTTTCTTGGCAGCGTTAGCTGCTTGCTCCTGAGCTTTCTTCTTCTTCTCCTTCTTCTTCTCTTTGTCTCCGTACGTGCCTCTCATCTTAGCGACAATATCAGAGTCCGTCTTCGCGTACTGGATTCGCTGCAAGAGGAAAACATGTGGATTAACATCTGGAACATCAGTGGAATTAACTCTAATCCTCGCTTTACACAACTTCAGACTTCCCACACACACACTTTCTCTTTCACACATACAAGCCCATGCGCGCGCGCACACACACACACACACATTCTCTCTCTCTCTCACACATACAGGTGCGCACGTACACATACACATACACACTCTCTCTCTGTCCCACATATAGGTGTGCACACACGCGCGCACACACACTCACCATTGGTTTGTTGTAGAACGGGAAACCTTGTAGCTGTCTCAGTGCATTCGTAGCTGCAGCAAGTTCTTTAAACACCACAAACGCCTGGCCCCTCATTCTCATGGTCTTCATAGCAACAATCTCGATGATCTGGCCGAACTGTGAGAACAGGGCGTAGAGGGACCTCTTCAGTTCTGAGGATAAAACACAACACGGTGAATCACCAAAACTAAATCACGAGACTTTGAGTCTGGATCTGATCTCAATAATTCTTTTAAAATGACAAGGGATGAGATGAGAGGAGAACAGGAAACCAGGTTGGTGATGATTTCCAATAGAGTTTGAGATACACCATTTTTATTTTAAGGACACTTTAAACCACTTTAGACAAGGCAAAGAAAATAAAGCATCCCAACATGCAACAGCTTAAACATTTCCATGGCGACTAACAAGCAAATTAGTTATTTTAAAAAACAATAACAAGCAGTTTCATGAGAAACAATCACGCACCTTCTTTCTTCACTTTATCGTTCAGGTTGTTGATGTATATCGTGTGATTCGGTCGTATGTCCATGTCGCTTATCTTTCACCTGCGATTATTGAAGACAAAAGATTTAGAACGCGTCCTAAAATGAATTAACTGCTTAAAAAAAACAACATACCTAAGATATTTAACAAACAAACCAGCAACAGCTAACTAAACCGCGACAATAATTCATATGAAGAATGAATAGGTCTCAAACTTACCACACTTACTACAACGGAAACACTTTCGGCGGCGCACTTCCGGTTTATCCTGCGCTTTTTGATGACGCAAGCACGCTCCGTTTCGCCGCCCGCTGTAGTGGAGGAAGAACTGCGCTCTGTCAGGGCTAAAGTTTTATTCATTAGCACAACAACAACAACAACAACAACAACAACAACAACAACAAAAAGTTAAAAAAAATAACAATTTTAAAAAAGCATTAATCATTTTATAGTTAACTTACTAAAACATTTAAGGGCTACGGTTTAAAAATAATAACAATAATAGAAATACAAGTTTTATATTACCAGAAAAAAATCTTATATATCTAATATATTAAGATAAAATTCATAGTCCTACCTATAAGAAGAAAGATAGTCATAATATTTCAGAAATTGTACACATACAGTCAATTTTACAAGGCAAGACAAGGCTTAACTTAACACCTGATCTGGGATATGAGATTATTATATTTACATATGTATGTGTTTTTCCATTTTCCGCTTAAATGCGACTTTATTCTGCATTGAAAACTAGACGTCCCACAGATGCTGGATTAGATTGAGATCTGGGGAATTTGGAGGACGAGTCAACACCTCTAACTGGTTCTTGTGCTCATCAAACCATTCCTGAACCCTTTTTGCTTTGTGGCACGGTGCATTATCCTGCTGAAAGAGGCCACAGCCATCAGGGAATACTGTTTCCATGAAAGGGTGTACATGGTCTGCAACAATGCTTAGGTAGGTGGTACGTGTCAAAGTAACATCCACATGGATGACAGGACCCAAGGTTTCCCAGCAGAACATTCCCCAAAGCATGACACTGGAGTGACACTCCGCCGGATTGCCTTCTTCCCATAGTGCATCCTGGTGCCCTGTGTTCCCCAGGTAAGTGACGCACACGCACCCAGCCATCCACGTGATGTAAAAGAAAACGTGGTCCAGTTTCTGATGCTCACGTGCCCATCGTTGGTGCTTTCGGCAGTGCACAGGGGTCAGCATGGGCACCCTGACTGGTCTGCGGCTATGCAGCCCCATACGCAACAAACTGCGATGCGCTGTGTATTCTGACACCTTTCTATCAGAACCAGCATTAACTTCTTCAGCAATTTGAGCAACAGTAGCTTGTCTGTTGGATCAGATCACACGGGCCAGCCTTCGCTGCCCACGTGCATCAATGAGCTCTGGCCGCCCATGACTCTGTCTCTGGTTCACCACTGTCCCTTCCTGGGACCACTTTTGATAGATACTGACCACTGCAGACCGGGAACACCCCACAAGAGCTGCAGTTTTGGAGATGTTCTGATCCAGTGGTCTAGCCATCACAATTTGGCCCTTCGTCAAACTCGCTCAAATTCTTACACTTGTCCATTTTTCCTGTTTCTAACATCAACATTGAGGACAAAATGTTCACTTGCTGCCTAATATATCCCACCCACTAACAGGTGCCATGATGAGGAGATATTCAGTGTTATTCACTTCACCTCTCACTGCTCAGAATCTTGCTAAGTAATATCCAACCCACGGAGCATACAAACAAGTGCAAACCTTAATGTATAAAATTTTCATTTTATTTCTTGAACATTAAGAAAATTGTTTAAAAAAAATACACCAGATGTTCCAGACGACAGTCACAGAGGTTTACATTTGACAGTGTGTGAATGTGTATGTGTGCGTGTGTGTGTTCAGAGTGTGTCAACGCTCTGTAATCTGCGCTCAGTGAAGAAGCGGTGTGTCTCTCGTGTGTGTGTTTTCCCGGCAGGTTTGCTGCGGCTGAAGTAGGACAATACAGACGTGTTATTCTGTCGAGCTGCTGCTTTCTCTCCATCCTCCTCCTCATCATCCCTAGACACACACAAACATATAAACACACACACAAATCTCTCTGATGATCAAACATGACTAACACCATCATAATATCAGATCACAGCACCATCATTAACGAAAATCTCTGTAATGTTCAGACATCTTGCTGTCACCCTGTGAGACTCCGCCCCCTGCTGGTGGACTCACCAGTGCACTGGGACCGCTTTGCTGTCCAGTAGAGTCTGTGCTGTGCTCCAGCTGAAACGCACAAACTGAGGATAACCAAACACCGGGTCCAGATACTTCAACAGCCAGCTCTTAGTCTTTGGGTCTAAACACACCAACACACAGAGGAACATATTTAACCACCTTTGTGAGAACCTTTAAGCTCAATAAGCAAAAGAAAACCTTCAGCACATTTGACCAGACGGCTGTGATGGAATCGGAAAGCGATACACATGAATGATGTATTACTTTTACTTGCGTAATTTATGACAATTGCACCCAGTAAAGGAGTTTAGTGATTACATAAGGAATAAAACACTTCAGGTTGTGCTGCTATGGGCAAATCATCAACAACATGGTGCTATGAGAAACACCACAAGCTCCATAAGGTTAATTTTTTTTTCCAGAATGCCACAGCAATCTGCTGAAGGTTACAATTTATTAAATATCCCATCCCTTTTTTGAGCTGTAACTATGGAAACGATGACGTACCATAACGAGAGCGTTAATGTAAATCTGTGAAATGCTTTATAGAGGAACTACTGAGCCGTCAGTCAACAGCGATGTGGTTTAGTTACATCCTGCAATCTAATCTGGGCAGAAATACACGTTGTTGGTCCTCACGGTTTAGTTAACATTTTAAACACAAGGAAACGAGTGCTGACCGTTGGGGTATCCCGAGCCGTAATCGATGTCCACTTCCCCGAGGTCTTCGGCAAACTTCCAGCCTTTCACCGCATGGTCTCGAGCCACCTGGGAGAAGAGAGCAGAAATAAATAAATGTGTTTCGAAGTATGATTTCTATCTGGCACCGGTTTCAGTGGTACCCAAATCTGCAATAACAGAGTCTTACATCACCAATTTAAAAAAAGTCACATCACATTTCTTCACAAGATAGACAGACAGACAGACAGACAGACAGATAGACAGACAGACAGACAGATAGACAAAATAGATAGATAGATAGATAGATAGATAGATAGATAGATAGATAGATAGATAGATAGATAACGTCAGTATTGCAGACCAACACAAGTTTGAGACTTAGACTCAAAGGCTTAGAAGGACAAAGTCTTAGACGGATCCTCAGAATCCATTGGAAACAACATGTGACTAACAGAGAAGTGAGTGAAAGCATAGGCATCAGTAACATTGTGGACGAGGTGAGGAAAAGAAGCTGGAGATGGCTAAGCCATGTTCTACACATGAACAAAACAAGACATCCATACACCACCCTAAGATGGACTCCACCAGGGAAGAGTGGAGAAAGAAATGAAAGAAGCGGGCAAGACCTGGAATAAAGTCAGTTGGCTCGCCTAGGACAGAAATGTCTGGAGAAGATTTGTCGACAACTAATGCTCCACCTGGAGCGAGGAGGATTAAGTAAGTACTATGCATCGATAATTCTATCGAGATCTGCAGGATGATTAGAGACAATAAAACAATCAGTGGTGTATTGCAGAATGTAGAGTTAGCAAGGTATTGGCTATGAGGATGAAGCTGGTTCTGGTGCAAAGTTCCTGGATCTCCTGCTGGATGTTAGGAGGTTGAACAGTTTGGGATTGGGATAAGGAGGAGGTCATAATGAGCTACTGATGAGATGTTTCATGGCTGGTAGATGGGCAGTGGGGATGCTATGTTGTGTACAGGGACTGACCTTGGCGCAGATGCTGGCGGCGCTGACGGTGGGGAAGAGCGAGTCGGCTTTGGGTCGTACGGTCACCTTTACTCCGGGGAAACGCTGAGACAGCTTCTCCTCGTACTTCTCTGCCGGGCCCACTGTATCCACAAACACCTGAACACACACACATACACAAACCACACTGGTACCTACATGTGTCTCTTATCATCATGTCTCTTATCTATTATCATCTGCCGTAAGTGGAAAACATCATATAAATGTAATTTTGGGGCTAAAAGACAACACATGCTGTTCCTACCTCTTTGAGCTGCACTCCGCAGTCCAGCGCGTACTGCACCAGCCCGATAGCAGCATCGTGAGACAGAGCGTTTAAATTATACTTCGCCCTGACCGGGGAAAAAGGAACGGGACAAAAGAGGAACATTATTATTATTATTATTATTATTATTATTAACACACCAAACAGATGTTGTGATATCTGTATGTGTACCTCTGTAACATGCTGGTGGAGATGGTATTGGGTGAGAGGATCTGAAGAGCCCAGCCCACAAAGCTCTTGGCCTTGTCTAGCTTCAGAAACAAATTCTCTCTCTCCGCCTCAGTCAGTGTCTTCGAGTCTGGACACAAAAATCAGCAAAACATACCGGAATTCCATTTCCCTGTAACGACACATACTACAAACACATTTCTATCCGCGATACATTTATCTGGACCTCTCTGTTTATCATAACTCATGTACAACTATTATTATATTCTATACATGATTCAAATCTTCATGTCTTGGTTGTTAATTCAGTTGTTTTTTTTCAACAGCAAAGTAATCACTGTCAAATGCTCAAATCTGATTGGTCAGAAAGTGGTGTTGATTTATTTTCTAATATCAATAGCTCTGGCTATAATCTAATTCACACATTTACACCAGTCAGGCATAACATTGTGAGCAGTGAGAGGTGAAGTGAATAAGACTCCTCATCATGGCACCTGTTAGTGGTTGTGTTAGAAGCAGGAAAAATGAACAAGCGTAAGGATTTGAGCGAGTTTGATGAAGCGACAAATTGTGATGGTTAGACCACTGGATCAGAACATCTCCAAAACTGCAGCTCTTGTGGGGTGTTCCCGGTCTGCAGTGGTCAGTATCTATCAAAAGTGGTCCAAGGAAGGAACAGTGGTGAATGGGCGACAGGGTCATGGGCGGTCAAGGCACATTGATGCACGTGGGGAGCGAAGGCTGGCCCGTGTGATCCGATCCAACAGACGAGCTACTGTTGCTCAGATTGCTGAAAAAGTTAATGCTGGTTCTGATAGAAAGGTGTCAGAATACACAGTGCATGACGGGTCAAGGCTATTTTGGCAGCAAAAGGAGGACCAACACAATATTAGGCAGGTGTTCATGTTATGCCTGATCGGTGTATATTATATTACATTACAACACACCCGTTCTAATACTCGGTCTTAAACGTGGACTAAACAGATTAAAATGTGTAGTGTGTAATCGTTACGGTAAGGCTTCGTCTTTTCTGTTTAGGCGACACACTGATTTATGGAAGGAGCACTTTGTAACAGTTAGATGTAAAGCTGTAACTTTAACCCAAAAACACCTTAAGAGGGTTTTCTGTGTGTGTCTTATTAACTTCAGGTAAGGGTACTGCTGTTTACAGCTGTGATAGTGTAAGTGACAACAAGAACTTGTTTTTGTTGTTCCATAACATTTACGATAACAACAAACGTATGATTAAAACAGTCAAATTGCTGTTGTTGATTGTTTTCCTAAAACAGCATGCCTCTATGTTTTAGTTCTCCCCTGGCATGTGCAAAATAATCTCCTAAACTGACCTGCCACTTTTAGGTTCTTCAGGTCCTCCTTTCTGGACACTGGGCAGAAACATATTCCATAAACCATGGGACCTGAAACACATAGAAGTCCAAAACAGTGACACAGCTATTTAAAAGAACACAAAACAGCTAGCAGAGGTTAATAAAGTGTTTCCTGACCCAAGACTGGACCTCTGCCAGCCTCATCGATGCCCAGACAGCAGTCTTCAGTCCTACAGCGGTCAGGGACAGGAGAGGACAGCCGACAACTGACCGAATTATCCGCCTCAAAGTCACTCAAGTCCATGGCTGGGTAGAAATTGCACTTTTTCTGATATTTGAGACGACAGAAAGCTTCAAAGTGATGCACAAAACGTCAAAGCTAACACTGTCCACGTCCTAATAAACAAAGCGTGGCCAAAACCCAAATAGCTGCTCACTCCCTATATAAGCGCACTACACTAAGTAGCTTTCGCGTCCTATGTAGTGAACTACTTGTCCAATCAGAAGCTATTAGGGACACAGCATACTTTAGGGTCGCTTGCTAACTTGCATCTTACAATACAAAAGCAAAGCATTACATGCTCCATAAATATATTTTTGGCAGTTTATCACTCGCTAGACAAAAGGTAACAAGGATATACAATTAAAATAAAAGAATGAAGAAAATAAACTAAACAAATCTACCAAAGCTCCGCGCTGAGGGATGACGCTAAGGAGGCGGAGTGTGATTGGCTGAAGCAATCAAAAAGCCCGGGAAAAAAAGAGGGCACGTGACGTCATTTTCATGCGCCGCTCGCAACCTATTGCTTTCATTGAAAAGCCATTCATCAGTGTTAACGTAATAAATATGTTTTTACCTGTTTAAAAGTTACTCTTTAAATGCTTTTTTTAAAAGCTCCATGTGTGTGTAACACAATAATGAATAAAAAAAAAATCATATATATTCAAAGTTTCCATACATAGGTATATCATGACCTTTATTTTCTTTGCTGATCCCTTCCTCGGGTCTGTTTTTTTTTTTTTTTTTAATCTTTGTAATAAAATCATTATAAAGTAATTTACAGTTGAAACAGCTTAAAGTGTTAGATAACCTTAACAACAATAATATTTGAATCAGAATCAGAAAGAGCTTTATTGCCAAGTATGTTTGTGCATACAAGGAATTTGTTTTAGTGTCCCAAGCTCCAGTGCACAGAGACAACAACAACAACAATACACGGACAATGAAAATCAAAAATAGTATGAGAAATAAAAATACACATATTTAAATAGAAAAATAAAATAAATTGTATGTACAGAATAGAATAGAATGAGTTGAGATGTAGGGATGTGGGGTTATTGCACATATTTTTATTGCACAATTGTTCAAAAGATAGATTGCTTGGGGGAAGAAACTGTTCTTGTGCCTGGGTGTCCTGGTAGTTGCTGCTCTGCAGCGTCGGCCAGATGGCAAAAGTTAAAAAAGGAGATGGCCTGGATGTGAGGGGTCCAGAGTGATTTTATGAGCCCTTTTCCTCACTCTGGATGTGTACCATTCTTGAAGGGTGGGCAGAAGAGCACCAATAATCCTTTCAGCAGTCCGAACCGTTCTCTGTAGTCTTCTGATATCTGATTTTGTAGCTGAGCCAAACCAGACAGTTATAAAAGTGCACAGAACAGACTCAATGACGGCTGAGTAGAAGTGTGTTAGCAGCTCCTGTGGCAGGTTGAACTTCCTCAGCTGCTGAAGGAAGTACAAGCTTTGTTGGGCCTTTTTGACAATGGAGTCTATGTGAGTGTCCCACTTCAGGTCCTGAGAGATGGTGGTGCCCAGGACACTGAATGACTCCATTGTTGGTACAGTGCTGTTCATGATAGTGAGTGGGGGGAGTGCAGGGGTGTTCCTCCTGAAGTCCACTATCATCTCCATTGTTTTGAGCGTGTTGAGCTCCAGGTTGTTAAAACTACACCAGACAGTCAGCTGTTCAATCTTTTGTCTGTAAGCAGACTAATCACCATCCTAGATGAGGCCGATGACTGTAGTGTTGTCCGCAAACTTCAGGAGCTTAACAGATGGATCAGCAGAGGTGCAGTCATTGGTGTAAAGGGAAGAGAGTAGTGGGGAGAGGACGCAACCCTGGGGGGCGCCAGTGCTGGCGGTGCGACTGTTTGACATGAATTTCCCCACTTTCACTAGCTGTTGCCTATCTGTCAGAAAGCTGGTGATCCACTGACAGACAGAGCTAGGAAGAGAGAGCTGGGTTAGTTTGGTCTGGAGGGGTGCTGGGATGATGGTGTTGAAGGCTGAACTGAAGTCCACGAACAGGAGCCTCACATAAGTCCCTGATTTATCCAGATGCTGTAGGATGAAGTGCAGTCCCATGTTGACTGCATCATCCATGGACAAAATGTTTAAGCACTTTATGTGTGTTGTTTTGTTGAATTACACACTAATCATCTAAATAAATGGCTGGTTAAACACAGAAGCTAAGCTCTACTTAAATAGCCACCATTTAGTCTGGAATTAAATTTTCTAATTTACCTAAAAACATCTTTAAATATGAGATAATCAGAGTTTAGTGTAATTTTTCTACAGCATATACTATCATAGCTTGGTATTTGGTTATATACCTAAACTACAGGAATGATTTCTGTACTAGATTAGTTAAGGGCAAATACATCGATCAGCCATAATATTCTGAGCACTGAGAGGTGAAGTGAATAACGCTGATGATCTCCTCATCATGGCACCTGTTAGTGGGTGGGATATATTAGGCAGCAAGTGAACATTTTGTCCTCAAAGTTGATGTGTTAGAAGCAGGAAAAATGGACAAGCATAAGGATTTGAGTGAGTTTGACGAAGGGTCAAATTGTGATGGCTAGACCACTGGATCAGAGCATCTCCAAAACTGCAGCTCTTGTGGGGTGTTCCCGGTCTGCAGTGGTCAGTATCTATCAAAAGTGGTACAAGAAAGGAACAGTGGTGAATCGGCGACAGGGTCATGGGCGGCCAAGCCTCATTGATGCACGTGGGGAGTGAAGGGTGGCCCGTGTGATCCGATCCAACAGACGAGCTACTGTTGCTCAAATTGCTGTAGAAGTTAGGTGGTAGGCAGGTGGTCATGTTATGCCTGATCGAGGTATGTAGACATTCTACACATTATACATTTTATAACAAACCTGATGCAAAGAACAAATCAAAACAACTGAACTAAATCTTTTAAAGAAAGTCAGAAAGTTGCTCACAGGTTAGCACATGTGTTTCTATTTTTCTACATGTGATTTTTTCCTCACGTGATTCATTTTCTACTCAATGAATCACTTACGTGATTCATTTTCTACTCAGTGTGCTTTAACTCTTCATTTGAATCTGTTCCCATCTGGTAAGGTAGGATTCTGACTTTTGTGTTCTATTTGTTTAACTTGGTTGATTCTAGAGTTGTTATTTGAACTGTTATTGTATAGCTTGTTGATCCTTGCTTCTTAGTGTTTTGGGTGGCAGACCCTGTGTTGGGCCACTAGGGGGGTTTCCAGCAGGGGTTGTGTTATGTCATTGTTTATGTTCATGTCATGTGCTTGTTTTAGTCCCGCCTTATCCCCAATGTTTCCTGATTAATGTTTACCTGTTTCCAATGTTATTCCTAATTATGTTTAGTATTTATAGCGGCTTTTTGCCAGGGTTCAGGGCTGGTCTTCGTCTTTATGTTCCATGTTTATGTGGCGTCATGCACGTTGTCTATGTCTGCTTTTGATTTAATAAAACCCCTGTCCATTGTCTATCTCCGCGCTGTGTCTGTTTCTTCATACTTTGGATACTGGAATCGTGACACTTAGCTGTCTCTGGTGATTAATCAAGAATAGTTTCGGTCTCCCTTAAGGTGTGAATTGTGGGCAGGACTAACTAATTTATACTGAAGGTTTTCCGTAGTGGTTTTCAGATTACCTCGTCAATACTTGTTAATTACTTAAATAGTAAGTATATTGTCATCATTTCTTGTTCTCTAACATCCTTAATCTCACTTTTCATACTTTGACAAGACCACAGACATGTGCCTCAAACCGATTTCTGTTGTCACCTCTTACAGACGCAGGCATTCTCATCCAAGAAGCAGAGGTCATGTTTCCAGCAACCTCATCTACCTTCCCCTGTTGTCTCAGTCTCAAACAATGTTGGTAGGTGGGCTCTGGAACTGCCAATCTGCTGTAAGGAAGGCTGACTTCATCTCAGCTTTAGCCTCCCACTATTCCTTTGATTTTCTGGCACTAACGGAGACCTGGATATCACCACAGAACAGTACTACACCAGCTGCTCTATCCTCTGCCTATACTTTCTCTCACTCACCACAAGAATCAGGCAGGGGTGGTGGTACAGGTCTGCTGTTGTCATGGAGATGGTGTTCCTCACCTCTCCCCTTGTCTCATCTAACCATCTCTTCTTTTGAATTCCATGCAGTTTCAGTTACCTCTCCAATCAACCTCTTCATCATTGTCATCTACCACCCCCCTGGTCTTCCAGGAGACTTCTTGGAAGAAATGGACACACTCCTCAGTGTCTTCCCTTCTGACAGCACCCCTCTGACGGTTCTTGGAGATTTCAACCTCCCATCTGACAAGCTTCACTCTTCTGGCCTTCTGGCTCTTCTGAATTCATTCTTCTTGTCCTTCAACAGCTGCCCTCCCACACACAAGGAAGGAAAAGTCCTGGATCTCGTCTTCACTCATCCTTCTCCAGCTACAGACATGACTGCTACCCCACTTCATATCTCCGATCATAAACTGGTATCCTTCACTATCACTCTCCCTATCCTGCCTAAACATAACTCCCAGCACCTCTCTCTCACCCGCCGAAACCTCCACTCTATCTCTCCTTCCTCTGTAGCTTCCTGCACTCTTTCATCTCTTCCTGACCATGACTCCTTTTCCTCCCTTCCCCTGGACTCAGCTGCTGACACTTTGCTCTCCTCTCTTTCCTCAACCATGGACCTTCTCTGCCCTTTGTCCACTATACGCAAGAAGAATTCTTCTACTGCTCCTTGGCTGTCAGATGTGCTTCGCAACAATCGGAGAGAACTACGATCAGCAGCGAGGAAGTGGAAGAAATCTAAACTCGACACAGACCTCATCTCTTATCGCACGCTCCTGTCCAAATTCTCCTTGGACGTGACTTCTGCCAAGACCTCCTTCTACAAGGAAAAGCTTGAAACTTCTGCACAAGATCCCCAAAAGCTCCACAACATCTTCTCATCACTACTCAACCCTCTGGCTCCACCTTCTCCATACTCACTGACCGCCGAATATTTCACCACTTTTTACACAGAGAAGATTGAGAGGATCTGCCAGACCTTCACGTCTCTCCCAACTTCATCTACATCACACAGTCAGCACTCTGCTACTCCTTCACTGATGCAGCTCTCAACTGTAGCAGCAGAAGAGGTTTTGCAAATTACTCGGTCCTGCAATCCTACCACCTGCCCACTGGATCCAATCCCTTCAGCTGTGCTCCAGACCATCTCACCTGACCTCCTACCCTTCATCACCACAGTCATCAATGGATCCTTAACATCTGGTCATGCTCCAACTGTCTTTAATAAAGCCAGGGTCATCCCCATCCTGAAGAAATCTGCTCTGGATCCCTCAGACATCAGCAACTACAGACCGGTAACTACATTCCTTTCAAAATTCTCGAACGCATTGTTTGTAATCAGCTGTCTGACTATCTCATGCAGAATAACCTCCATGACCCCAACCAGTCTGGCTTCAAAGCAGCACATTCCACAGAGACTGCCCTTTTGGCAGTCACTGAGAAACTACATGCTGCTAGATCAGCCAAACTGTCATCTGTCCTCATCCTCCTCGACCTGTCTGCAGCATTTGACACAGTAAACCACAAGACTTTCTTGTCCACCCTCAGGAGTCTTGGAGTTTGTGGAACAGCATGGGAATGGTTTGCTTCCTACCTGGATGGTCGCTCATATCAGGTAACATGGAAGGGTTTGACATCTGCTCCACGCAGACTCTCTACTGGTGTCCCGCAAGGCTCAGTACTTGGTCCTCTCCTTTTCTCCCTCTATACTCACTCTCTTGGCAAAGTTATATCCTCACATGGATTTTCATACCACTGCTATGCCGATGACACCCAACTTATCTTCTCCTTCCCTCCCTCAGATACCACGGCTTCTGCTCGGATCTCAGCGTGTCTGGCGGACATTTCATCTTGGATGACTGCTCATCAGCTGAAACTCAATCCCAGCAAAACTGAGCTACTGGTCATCCCAGGTGATCCATCCCCAGCCCAAGACCTCACGATATCTCTGAGCAACTCCATGATTTCCCCTTCAGCCACTACTCGCAACCTTGGGGTGACCATGGACAGTCAACTATCCTTTTCCTCCCATGTCACTAATGTGGCACGCTCATGTTGGTTTCTTCTGTACAACATCAGAAGGATTCGGCCATTTCTATCCACACAGGCTACTCAGGTGCTTGTTCAGTCTCTGGTCATCTCGAGATTGGACTACTGCAACTCTCTTCTGGCAGGTCTACCTCTAATAATAATAATAACAATAATAATAATAATAATACATTTTATTTGTGGGCACCTTTCAAGCTCTCAAGGTCACCTTACAAAAATACATTTAAAAAACACAGCATAATATAAAACATACAGATAGAAAACAAATAATAAAATATTTAAAAATAAATTAAAAAATAAAGGAAAAAATAATGGACAAGTTTCAAATATAAAATGCAGTTCTAAACATGTAAGTTTTGAGTCTGGATTTAAAGGTTGTCAGAGAATCTGTACTTCTGATGTCAGAAGGGAGACTATTCCAAAGGTGGGGTGCAGAGCGGCTGAATGCTCTAAGCCCCATGGTGGACAGTCGAGCTAATGGTGTGGTCAGCTGGTTAGCAAAGGAAGATCTGAGTGTACGGGAGGGTGTGTATAATTGGAGAAGGTCAGACAGATATGGTGGAGCAAGATTATGAAGAGCCTTGAAAGTGAATAGCAGAATTTTATACTCAATGCGAAACTTCACAGGAAGCCAGTGAAGCTGGTGAAGAGCTGGTGTGATATGGTCAATAGAAGGAGTTCGAGTAATAATGCGGGCTGCAGAGTTCTGTACTAATTGAAGTTTGTGAAGAATTTTAGAAGGCATGCCAAAAAGAACAGAGTTACAGTAATCCAGACGTGATGTAACAAGGGCATGGACTAATATGGCAGTACTGTGCTGTGTCAAGATTGGGCGGAGGCGATTAATATTGCGGAGGTGAAAGTATGCAGACCGAGTGACATTATTAACATGAGCCTCAAAGGATAGAGTGCTATCAAGGATGATACCCAAACTCTTTACCTGAGGGGAAGGAAAAACAGTGGAATTATCAATATTTAATGAAAAACTATCAACCTTGTCTAAGGTGGACTTAGAGCCAACGAGAAGGACTTCTGTTTTATTGGTATTCATTTGGAGAAAGTTGCAAGAAAACCAGGATTTAATTTCATTTAGACAGACCGAAAGAACAGCAGGAGGAAGCATGGAAGTAGGCTTTGTGGACAGGTAGAGCTGAGTATCATCCACATAAGAATGAAAATTAATATTATGTTTATGAAAGATATTGCCAAGAGGAAGGAGATAGATGATAAATAAAAGAGGGCCTAGCACGGAACCTTGAGGAACACCTCTAATAACAGAAGATAAGTGCGATTTAAAATTTTTAAGCTGAACAAACTCTGAGCGGTGGGAAAGATATGATTTAAACCACTCATGACATGTGCCAGAGATGCCAAGAGAGGCAAGCCATTCAAGGAGAATGTTATGAGAGATAGTGTCAAAAGCTGCACTCAGATCCAGAAAAATAAGAATTGTTAAAAGACCAGAATCTGCTGCCATTAGAAGATCATTTGTGATTTTTACAAGTGCCGTCTCAGTGCTATGAGATGGACAAAAACCAGACTGAAATTCTTCAAACAGGTTGTTGGTAGTTAAGTGATCATGAATCTGACCTGCAAATATTTTTTCAAGTATTTTTGATAAAAATGGTAAATTTGAAATAGGACGAAAATTATTAAGGTTATTAGGATCCGCACCAGGTTTTTTAAGTATAGGTGTTATTGCAGCAATTTTAAGGGATGAAGGAACATGACCAGAATTCAAAGAAGAATGTATAATGTTAGTTAAGTGGATAAAGAAGGCAAGCAGGTTTTTACTAAATAGGTTGGGAGAGGATCTAACTGACTAGTTGAAGGTTTGGATTCATGAATAATCTGTGAAACTTCAGCAATAGTTGGCAGTTTAAAACTAGATAATGAAGAAGCAGAGGGTGTAAGAAGAGAAATGGAAAATGAGGTGTTCAGAGAGGTTAGCTGATGATGAATATTGTCAATTTTAGATCTGAAAAATGTCATAAAATTATCACATTGAGCAGTTGAGTAAAGGTGAGGTGGGAGAGTATCCGGCGGCCGTAATAACCTGTTAAAAGTTGAGAAAAGAGCTCTTGTATTACCTGCACCTGACTTAATCAAGTTAGAATAGTAGATAGATTTTGCAGTAGAAATAGTATCCTTATATTGAAGCAGATGGTTATGATACATTTGTTTATGAACAGTAAGTCCAGTTTTTAAGTGAAGACGTTCTAATTGACGACCTCTAGCTTTAAGCTGACGGAGCTCAGGTGTGTACCATGGTGCAGAATGAGTAAAAGAGACAGTCCGGGTTTTCAGAGGAGCAAGAGCATTGAGAAGGCTATGAAGACTATTGTTGTAGTGGAAGATGAGGTCGTCAGTGGTGAGTAAATCCTCAGTTCCAGGCAGGCTGTTGATCCCATTAGAAAGAAGAGATAAGTCAATGTGTTTAATATTGCGGAAAGAAACTGAACGTGACTGTTTTAGTTGGGATAAGGTAGAACTGATACTAAAATATATCAGTACGTGATCAGAGAATTGAAGAACAGTCACGAGGCACAAGGCCAGAACAGCAAACCAAGTCCAGAATATGTCCTTTCAAATGAGTCGGGAAATTTATGAATTGCTGAAGACCAAAACTGTCCAGACAGGATAAAAAGTCCCTGGTGAGAAGATTGGTGGTACTGTCCATATGTATATTAAAATCTCCCAACAATAATATATTTGGAGAAAGTGCACTTAAATGACTAAGAAACGTAGCAAATTCAATCAGAAAATCGGTGTTTGGCTTAGGTGGGCGATATATAGCAGCAAGAATGATAGGGTGACAAGTAGATCCCATCAGTCTAGATACTATGGCTTCAAATGAGGAAAACACCGGTACTGACACAGACGAGACTGTTTTTTAAACTTTGCAACCTAATACATAAACAGGGAAAAATAAGAGCTAGTTTAAGTACTTCAGGAAGAGGTACTTCAGGAAGAGGTACTGCTGAACGCAATTCGCCCACTGCAAATGATCCAAAATGCAGCTGCACGAGTTCTCCTGCGCAAGTTCTCCCACACCACCCCACTGCTGCGTTCCCTCCACTGGCTTCCGGTAGCTGCACGCATCAGATTCAAAACACTAATGCTTGCCTACGAAGCCAAGAATGGACCAGCGCCATCTTACCTCAAAGCTCTTGTCACTCCTCGCACTGCACCTCACTCCCTCAGATCCACTAGCACTGCTCGACTGGTCCCACTATCTCTCGGGGAAAAAGGTAGGTATACATCTAGACTCTTCTCTGTTCTGGCACCGAGGCGGTGGAACGAACTTCCCCTAGGTATCCGTACGGCCGAGTCTCTGACCGTCTTCAAACGGCAACTGAAGACTCACCTCTTCCTGAAGTACTTAAACTAGCTCTTATTTTTCCCTGTTTATGTATTAGGTTGCAAAGTTTAAAAAACAAACAAACAAAAAAATAAATCCAACTCAGTTTAGGCTAATGGTATCCCAAGTTTGTGTCCTATTGAACCAGTGCTAATGTATTCATTGACTGAGAACTAAAGCACTTTTGTACGTCGCTCTGGATAAGAGTGTCTGCCAAATGCCAGAAATGTAAATGTAAATGTCATATCTAATGATGTTTTATTTTATATCATCAGCTCAATTTTGTTACTTTACACAAAAGGCCTATATTTATTCTTCCTTACATGTTCATGACTTTAATCAAAAGACACCCTGGAGTTCCAGTTCCAGCACATTCCCTGGCTGAAAATACTCATAATTTCAATAACACGCAATCTGTTCAGAAGAATTTGTTCATGAGCTCAGGTTTCTGTTGATCGACTCTTGTATCCTCGTCCCAGGAAGCGCATACTGAATTCCGGACACTGGATTCATCCTTCAAACTTTAAAAATGTATCTCAACCCTCTCTCTGTCATTCACTCATTTATTCTGTACTGATTTTTATTTTAGTTATATTTCACTGTTATTAATTAACCCAAGTCTAGCTTTTCTCAAACATTTGCAGGTCATCAAACTGTTATATAACTCCATGACAATTTCCAGTAAGATTTGTTGCTATGAAATCTTTTTCTCAGGTCCACACAGCAGAGATGTGTCACTTTATAGCTGATATCCCACAATGCCTCAGTGTGTCTTAGTGTCATAGCAGAAGTGCAAATAGTAGAATTTGCTCAAATGAAGTGCAGATAAATATCTACATCAGTAAATAAGGCTGTCAGGTAGTATGTGCAAGTTGTATTTACAATGCATGGATTTATTTATTATGTATTTACAACATATGGATAGATAAACTAGGGTGTAATCTATGAATTAACAATTCTGTACATTTATATTTATAGTATATGGAAAAGATGTAGCAGAATGTAGAGAGTGGAGCAGAACTACAAGGTGGTGAAGTGTCACTGAGACATGAGTGTCTGAGCGGTGTAGTGTAGTTCAGTAGATTTATAGTTGTCTATAAATAGATTTATAGTAGTAGGAGTCCTTGATGATTTTGTGTGCAGACATGCACTGTGGTGAAGAGACTCAATGGCAATTCCTATAATATTATTCCACTCAGACCACAGTTTATTTTGTACATAATTGTAACACATGACAGATTTGGGTTAAACCTGTTAGTTCCAGGAAATGGAAATTTGTAAAGCAACAGCATACAAATACGTATGTGATGGTCAGGGGTACACAAACTTTGGGGTATATAGTGTAGTAGTGTAGTATAATTCCTGAAGTCCAAGACTTTGCTGTAGCATTTAATTACTCAGATATTTTTATATCAATGAAATTTACAGACATAATTTATTTTCTATCTGTACATTTGATCACTCTGTACTTCAGAATCAGCCACTATATCGATTCGCTTATTTGTTAAATGCAAAAACTGTGCTTTTTTCCCCCAAAACACAGTTCTCTGGTTAAGTGACATTTTACTGTATTCCTTTTTTATGTAATGTTTGTTATAAATGCCTGTGAAGCTCTTGTTCTTGTGGATGAGTTTTGAGGTTTCACAAGAGAATCCTTTTCATAGGTCCGTCATTCAACTGGTCCAATTTTCCAACAGATCTCACTTTTTTAATAACAATTGTTTTTTATCACAGATGCACCAGGATACATGCTGTAATTTTAAAAATCAATAGAATTCATTAAGCAAACACTTACAAGCAAGGTCACACACTGGATCATAAGAAGCAGGTTTTTATTTTTCCATGTGATTATTTTCACTTTTTTATATTTCATAGTTGGTAAAATATCATTGGCTGTCACATGAAGCCTTAGATCTTTAGTCATTCTTTCTTTTAGGTTCTAAAAAAATCTAAAGAATTGTGAGCTTTTGAGTAGTTTTTACATTTTCAGTAACCACATACCCAGTTTTATTGAATTCCAAGGAATCCCAGTTAACAACATTTCCATTCTGATACCACCGGTCATGCATATACTGCGAAATCTCGCTAGGACACAGAACAGAGCTCCACATGTGTACATCGGTCAACATGCCCACAAAAGACTGGTCAGTGGCAAATCCTCCACCATAAGAATCTTGATCTTGACCCAAAATGATTATTGGAGTTCCACTTAAAGAGCCTAAGCGAGAGAATCCTTTTCGTGCGCTCGGGTTTCCGTTGACCCACAGTTGACTGATACCGGTTTTCCCGTCCCAGGTAATGCAGATTGAATTCCAGACATTGAGTTCATCCTGCATGCCCCAAAAATCCACAGACGGTTCTTCCACATGTAAACGATACACTCCTTGTTTGGGCTTGTAAATAACAAAGGCATTACTAGATTTTGGGAGCGCGAGAGAAAAAAGGGTCTGGCCTCGGGAAAGGTCGGAGAAGGCACGCAGACACACAGTAATAGCCGTGAACTCCGTCTTCTCCAGCTGAGGAGTGAGTCTCACGTGATGTCGATTGGACGCCTCAGGAAAGGTGAACATTTTACCTAAAAGATCTTTAAATATCAAATAATTAGATTTTGTCATTTCTTTTCTTGCAACAGATACAACTCAATTTTTATATAATAAAAACGGACTAACCTTGTCTTTCGGTAGCGGTGAGGAGAAACAAGGAGAATAAAACCACAAGCCTCTTCATTCTGTACTCAAGTCCACAGCTCAGTCTGCGTATCGGGGCTGATGAGTGTGTATTGAATTTATATGTATTTTAGCCAGTGATTGTTGTTATTAATTAACTTAAATGTTTGTAGACCGGCAAACTTTGTCCATGTTTTTTCTGTTATCAGTCCTTGAACTGTCATGGAACTGGATCAGATCAATTTTTTTAGTCAGGTCCAAACTGCAGAGATTTGAGACATTTTATGTCTACCTCACCACAGTCCTGAATGTGAAGTATACAAATTGCTCATTTTCTGTAACGTCATCCTTCCATTTTTCCAAAAAATGTGGGTGTTACGGGTGTAGGCCCTGTGTTGGGCCACTAGGGGGGGTTTCCGGCAGGGGTTGTGTCATGTTGTGTTTTGTTATTGTTTGTGTTCATGTCATGTGCTTTGTTTTAGCCCCGCCTGTTCCTATTGTTCTCTAATTGTTGTTCACCTGTTCCTAATGTTTATCTTGATTATGTTTAGTATTTATAGTGGCCTTTTGCCAGGGTTCGGGGCTGGTCGTCGTCGTAGTAACGTCTTCGTGTGGCGTCTTCGTGTGGCGTCTTCGTGTGGCGTCTTCGTGTGGCGTCTTCGTGTGGCGTCTTCGTGTGGCGTCTTCGTGTGGCGTCTTCGTGTGGCGTCTTCCTCGTGCTTTTGTTTGTGTTTTAAGTTAATAAAACCGCTGTTTTTTGTCCATCTGCGCGCTGGGTCTGTTACTTTCATGCCAGGGACACCGGAAAACGTGACAGAGGGGTTTTTTTTGTACCTCTTCCTCATCCTCCTCTTCCCGTAGGCTACATGGGGGAAACTCATAGACAAGAACATGGACACAGCTGTACCAAACTGGCCTGAAATCACCACAGTTAAAGAATTACAATGTTTTTTGACATTCGCTCATTTCTACCAGCGCTTCATACGAATTTTCAGCAGAATCGAGTCCCCTTTAACTTCCATGTTAAAAATGGGAAACAAGAAGCTCCAATGAAACCCCACAACAGATCAATCAGGTCTTTTCACTGCTGACAGAAGACAGTTCAAGACAGAAGCCCAAGCTCCACCAAGAGGCCTTCTTTTCTAAGAAGCAGTCCCCTGATGAAATAAATGATGTAATCAGAAAACAATCAAGCTCCATGTGGTAAAACCTGCACTGGAAGAATGGCATCACTAGGAAACCACAAGAACTTGGAATATATCAAGACAGCTAACCTGCTGCGGCGACACAGACGCTCTTTGATGTCACCGAGGCTAAGCTATAAATACATAGCTAAATTCTGACTTAAAACAAACAAAAAACTAAACTCATTCTAACTTATATTTCAAGTGAACTTCAAGCAAATGTCGATTATGCATTTTACATCTGATCCTGTCCTTTCCCAGGACCTACCCTGCAGCGCTAAAGGGCTTTCCTGTACAAAGCCTCGTTTGAAGGACTTGTGATATGTACAGCGTTGGTGGCGTTGTGGCTATCTGCCTGTTCGCAGTAGTTCACACCACTGATCCTTCTGATGCTGTGCAATTTTTTCTCAGCCATAAGATGCAACAATATGCCTGACCAGGAAAATCTGAAAATAAAAGGTTCTGTTGATACTAAGCCACAGTCAGGTGGAGCAAGAAAGGTGCACAACAGAGGTGGAAAAAGTACACAACTTCCTTACTTGAGTGAAAGTACAGATATTACTGGTCAAACATTACTCTATTTCAAGTAAAAGTTCTAAAGACAGATTTTTACTTAAGTAAAAGTACAGAAGTACTTGTTTTTTAAAAGTACTTAAGTATCAAAATTATTATTATTATTTATTATTGTTGCATTGTGGTATGCAATAATTACAGTACGTTCTGTAGCAACCTGGGGGGGGGGGGGGGGGGGGGGGGGGGTGGGAAAATATTGCTGGAAGGGCAGGTTGAAAATATCTGTGCCAATTGTGGGTGTTTTAAAACCATTCCCTGTAGACATACACAACGAATTGAGAAAAGCCGGGAAATCATTTTTTTTACCCTCCTACCACCCCCAACTAAGAAGTATACATCTATGTGTATCCATTCATGTACATTTGAATCAAGTGGTCTGTAAATGCAGACTGACCAGAAAAAAAAATCCAACCTGCTTTAAAACCCAGCTACACGACAGTAGCTGCATATCTACCCAACAGCAACACTGCTTTAAGAGCAAAACAGAAAGACTTATTTGCCATCAAACAAAAATATCAAACCATTAGTTGTGACAACGATACTATGTCTCACAGATCACTTTGTAGAGAGAAATCGTACTTTGGTCAAATAAGTCAAACTTTAAAAAGTCCTTGTTTATCTTAAGTAGAAGCTGCTTCTCAAAGTAATGCGAATGAATTGCTCCCCTTCTCGGGCTGAAGATCAATCCAGCTGCACTAAAAAGCCCCTCACAGGCCGCTGAGGCAGGGAGGGCGTGTTCAGCTTAAGTAACGGAAGCCAATGTTATTGCCTAGCTACATCATAAACAAAGCATTTCACATTTTATTCATTCTTATTTATCCAATATAATTTACTATTCACATTTTATATAAATTATACATATTTCCACATTTCACTTATACTGTTTTAATATGCATTTACACCATTCTCAAGGCTCCTCCCTCCTGTGTGTAATGAATTGTGGGCAATATTACCCGTTAGAGTGTGCATCATGAATTTCCACCAGAAGTAGTAGACCATCCGGGAATTTTTGGAATACTCTTTTCAGCACACTACGATTTGGGGCCTACTAATTCTATTTTCGAATACTATTTAGGACGGATAGTATGAGAATTTGGACGCAGCACACGTTTTTGCGTGTTAACTAACATCATTACCGATGCGTTGGTGGTGTATATGCAAAGCTAAGGCAACTAGGCAAACAAATACATAAAAAAAAAAAAAAACATTTGCCTTACCATACATACTTCATGGCACAGGCAATATCTTTAATTACTGTGCCCATGCCACAAACAGGCCAGCTTTCAGTACGCCAGACAGCACCTAGACAAGCCTCACAGCTTCTGGAGCAGTCATTTGGAGTGATGAGACCAAAATTGAACTTTATAGTCACAACCATATAAACATTATGATCGGAGAGGAGTCAACGAGACCTACGGTGAAAAGTACACCATCCCCACTGTAAAGCATGCTGGTGGATCTCTTATGTTTTGGGGCTGTGTGAGCTCCAGTGGCACAGGGAAGTTAGTAAGATTGATGGCAAGATGAATGCAGCATGTTATCAGAAGATACTGGCAGCATGAAAGCTGCACATGGGACGCTCTTGGATGTTCCAACATGATAATGATCCAAAGCACAAGGCCAAGTTGACCCTTCAATGGCTACAGCAAAAAAAGAAAAAGTGAAGGTTCTGGAGTGACCATCACAGTCTCTTGACCTCCATATCATTGAGCCACTTTGGGGAGATCTCAAACGTGCAGTTTGTGCCAGGCAACCAAAAAATTTACAGGAACTGGATGCATTTTGCCAAGAAGAATGGGCAGCTATACCACCTGAGAGAATTAAGCACCTCATGCACAATTATTACAAAAGACTGCATGCCATCATTGATGCTAAAGGGGACTATACACTATAGAAGTTGCTTTCGGCTGCTCCCTGTTCGGGGTCCCAGCTGGTCCGCACAACAACTTGGCAAATGTTTTACGCCGGATGCCCTTCCTGACGCAACCCTCCCATTTTTCCGGGCTTGGGACCGGCACTGCATCCAGTGGCTGGGGTTGAGGCATTGGCTGGGAATCGAACCCAGGCCTTCTGCATGATAGGCAAGAAACCTACCACTGAGCCACAAATGTCCAAAGGGGACTATACACTATACTAAGAACTAAAGATATGCAAACTCTTGAACAGGGATTATTTCCTCATTTTCTTTATTGTCATGTTTTGCTGGATGATTGTTCCATTCCGTCATGCCTTACATATGAACTTGAGTCCTATAAGAAATAAAATAAATTTGTTTAGCCCTCACTCATGTTTTCTTTTTTTTTTTTAAATAAATAAATAAAATGGTACACATCATACAAATTCTGCAAACTTTCGAGCACAACTGTACTTTGAACAGGGTTGTGCAAACTTTATATCCACTTTAGTGTTGCTGCAAATCTAGAAAAGTCGTTCAAGAAAAAGTAGAATATAAAACTAACTTTATGAATGGGAATTAAAAGAGCTAAAGGGAGCATTTGAGCTTTTTCTCTCTTTTTTAATGTCAAGGATTTTCACCTTCACCTCTACGTTTGAGTGAGCTGAGTATTAAAGATACCCCCCCATTTTCATGTGGAGTCTACACAGACACAAGATTTTATTTCTTGAAAACGTCTTGAAATAAAAGTAAAAAAGGTGTAAACAAACTTTAGCTCACAGACTGGGGCTGTAAGCTAGCTAACTAGGGGGTGACGGGTCACGTGACTGCGGCTGAGCGACACGTTCTATTCAAGCGCCTTTTCTGCAGACGGCACAGACCAGTGTTGCCAGATTGGGCGAGTTCCCTCCCAAGTGGTCTTCTTTTGGTCACGTTTAACCGGGGAAAAAATGCATTGGGCGGGTTGATCAAATTTGTGCTGGTTTCTGGTGCTACTGGCGGGTTTTTATTTTTGACTACAAACATGATATTTTATTAATTTTCCATTCAAACGAACTTCACAATAAAGTATAATATGTAATGTTGACAAAGGTTAGCACGTTTGCCTCACACCTCCAGGGCTGGGGCTTCGATTCCCGCCTCCGCCGTGTGTGTGTGTGTGTGTGTGTGTGTGGAGTTTGCATGTTCTCCCCGTGCCTCGGGGGTTTCCTCCGGGTACTCCGGTTTCCTCCCCCAGTCCAAAGACATGCATTGTAGGTTGATTGGCATCTCTAAATTGTCCGTAGTGTGTGATTGTGTGAGTGAATGAGAGTGTGTGTGTGCCCTGCGATGGGTTGGCACTCCGTCCAGGGTGTATCCTGCCTTGATGCCCGATGACGCCTGAGATAGGCACAGGCTCCCCGTGACCAGAGAATAGATCGGATAAGCGGTAGACAATGAATGAATGTAATGTTGACAAAGGTTAGCACGTTTGCTTCACACCTCCAGGGTTGGGGGTTCGATTCCTGCCTCCGCCGTGTGTGTGTGTGTGTGTGTTGTGTGTGTGGAGTTTGCATGTTCTCCCCGTGTCTCGGGGGTTTCCTCCGGGTACTCCGGTTTCCTCCCCCACTCCAAAGACATGCATTGTAGGTTGATTGGCATCTCTAAATGGTCCGTAGTGTGTGATTGAGAGTGTGTGTGTGCCTTGTGATGGGTTGGCACTCCGTTCTATAAATATTTCAAGAGACGATCTCATGAGTTCTGCGAAGATTCTCTGCATTAAGTCCCTATAAAAAGGTAAGCATGCTTATACGCTATTATTCTGCTATAACATTCTGATGTCATGTTTGATAATTAAACAAAACGTGTACAAGTAGCTAACGTAATGTGTGTGTGTGTGTGTGTGTGTAAATAGTGCCCTTTGCACTAACCCATTTGTTTTGGGTTTTCTGTTTGTTATTGTTTTAGTGATCACAGTATGCATTTTGGGCTGGTATTATTATATTTTTAATGGGCGTGGTTTAAGCTGCAGTTGAGCTTGAAATCTTCAGTCCAATCTGGCAACACTGGGCACAGACTCGTGCACACACTTTCGCTCTGTCTCTCGCTCGCACACACACACACACACACACACACCACTGTAATCCGCTTCAAACATGAAGGTATTTATTTTAACAGCTGCGTTTTTGCATTGCTTGTGTGCAACTCCTCTCTTCACAGAAGAAGGTAGGAAATGAGCTTTCCTTCTTCAAACTTTCTCATTTACTTTTGTTTTGTTGAAAACACTAATTTCTTGTTTTAAGCATGCTTTAAATAGCTTTACAGAACGAAACCGCTTTTTTCCTGTGCCCTCTTAGAGATTTAACTTCATCCCTAATAATAATAATAATAATAATAATAATAATAATAATAATAATAATAATCTTTGCCTCTGTGTTGTGACTTGTTCTCTGCTGCAGAGGAGTATGTCTTCAAAACATGGATGTCTGAGGTGATTAAAACTCGATCCTTTTATCAAACAAAACCTGAGATGAACTGCTTTTCTTTTAGCTATTGCTTTACCCTAACAAGGAAGTGAAACTATGTATGAAAGAATTCCCCTCCACTATAAAAACAACAGTTTCCTTTCCTGTTTCTGTCCTACAGCACAAGAAACAATATGACCTGGATGAGTTCTACCACCGGCTGCAGATCTTCACTGAGAATAAGAAGAAAATCGACACACACAATGCTGGAAATCACAAATTCACAAGTAAGCCTGAGAGATAGGTTGAGTAAGGTATTGTAATCAGGTGGGTTCATGGAGTGCACCATAAATAAGAATGATACACACACACACACACACACACACACACACACACAGGTTTATATAGACGCTTTGTGGTTTCAAGCTGTATTTCCTCAGAATAAAAAACACAGTAAAACACTGTACTTTGTACCTTTGCCTTTTCTTTCGGTCATACTTTGCACCCAAACCTTATTTCTAATAGAAAAATGTTGTGATTAGTAATTAGGAACAGAGGTGATTAGTGATTGGTCAGTGGGAACAGTGGTGATTAGTGATTGGTCAGTGGGAACAATGGTGATTAGTGATTGGTCAGTGGGAACAATGGTGATTAGTGACTGGTCAGTGGGAACAGAGGTGATTAGTGATTGGTCAGTGGGAACACTGGTGATTAGTGACTGGTCATTTGGAACAGTAGTGATTGGTCAGCGGGAACAGTGGTGATTAGTGACTGGTCATTGGGAACAGTAGTGATTGGTCAGCGGGAACAGTGGTGATTAGTGACTGGTCATTGGGAACAGTGGTGATTAGTGATTGATCTGTGGGAACAGAGGTGATTAGTGACTGGTCAGTGGGAACAGAGGTGATTAGTGATTGGTCAGTGGGAACACTGGTGATTAGTGACTGGTCATTCGGAACAGTAGTGATTGGTCAGTGGGAACACTGGTGATTAGTGATGCGTCATTGGGAACAGTGGTGATCAGTGATTGGTCAGTGATTAGTGATTGGTCAGTGGGAACAGAGGTGATTAGTGATTGGTCAGTGGGAACAGTGGTAATTAGTGATTGGACAGTGGGAACAGAGGTGATTAGTAATTGGTCAGTGGGAACAATGGTGATTAGTGACTGGTCATTGGGAACAGTAGTGATTGGTCAGTGGGAACAGAGGTGATTAGTGATTGGTCAGTGGGAACAGTGGTGATTAGTGACTGGTCAGTGGGAACAGAGGTGATTAGTAATTGGTCAGTGGGAACAGAGGTGATTAGTGATAGGTCAGTGGGAACAATGGTGATTAGTGACTGGTCATTGGGAACAGTAGTGATTGGTCAGTGGGAACAGTGGTGATTAGTGACTGGTCATTGGGAACAATGGTGATTAGTGACTGATCATTGGGAACATTGGTGATTAGTGACTGGTCAGTGGGAACAATGGTGATTAGTGACTGGCCATTGGGAACAGTAGTGATTGGTAAGTGGGAACAGTGGTGATTAGTGACTGGTCATTGGGAACAGTTGTGATTAGTGACTGATCATTGGGAACATTGGTGATTAGTGACTGGTCAGTGGGAACAGAGGTGATTAGTGACTGGCCATTGGGAACAGTAGTGATTGGTCAGTGGGAACAGTGGTGATTAGTGACTGGTCATTGGGAACAGTGGTGATTAGTGACTGGTCATTGGGAACAGTGGACTAGTGGTGTTTGGTCAATGGGGAAAATGGTGACTGGTTGATGGGAAAATGGTTATTAATGATTGGTCAATGATAACAATGTTGATCAATGATTAGTTGTTGGAATTTATAGTGATTGGTCAATGGGGAAAATGGTGATTAGTGACTGGTGAATGGGAACAAATGGGAATAATAGTGATTACTATATTCCTTGCACTGATTTATCAGTCAATCATTGTCGTTCTTGTTGCTCTCAGTTTCAGAAAAAATCAAAATAATCAATCCTAAATCATTCAGAGATAAGATAAATACCAAAAATCAAGCCTTATATGGATGATTTGATTTTTTTAATTTAATCAGTGATAGTGGTTCTAAACCCAATAATGCACCAGCAATGTGTATGAATTTATTTAAATGTCTGTGGAAGTTGTTACTAAAATGAAAAATAACAATTCATAAAAAATATATACTTCACACCTTTTTATACTTTTAAGTAACAGTTTAGTGTAAAACGTCTCAGACGTGTTCAGGTATGACGTTAGATGTTTCCGATTGGCACACCTTGACCTTTCAGGAGAAATCTGGAGTGTAAGGCTGTAAAAAAGTAAATCTGTCATTCTTTTATGATACAGTGGGACTAAACCAGTTCTCAGATATGACCTTTGCTGAATTCAAGAAATTCTACCTTCTCAAGGAGCCTCAGGTATCGTGTGATTTCTTTGTGACGCACAACATTTACTCTTAACATTTGAATCTTCTGGTCTTTATATTAAACATCTTTTTTGTCCAACATGGCAGGAGTGCAACGCTACTAAAGGGAATCATGTTAGAGGTGCTGGCTTGTACCCAGACTCCATTGACTGGAGAAAGAAAGGAAACTATGTCTCTAAAGTGAAAAATCAGGTACCTTAAATGAAAAATCTACTCTGAACAAGTTGATAATTAACATGTAGAACTTCATCGCAGGGGCATGGTGGCTTGGTGGTTAGCACGTTTGCCTCACACCTCCAGGGTTGGGGGTTTGATTCCCGCCTCCGCCGTGTGTGTGTGTGGAGTTTGCGTGTTCTCCCCATGCCTCGGGGGTTTCCTCCGGGTACTCCGGTTTCCTCCCCCAGTCCAAAGACATGCATTGTAGGTTGATTGGCATCTCTAAATTGTCTGTAGTGTGTGTCTGTAGTGTGTGTCTGTAGTGTGTGTGTGTGCCCTGCGATGGGTTAGCACTCCGTCCAGGGTGTATCCTGCCTTGATGCCTAATGACGCCTGAGACGCACAGGCTCCCCGTGACCCGAGAATAGATCGGATAAGCGGTAGACAATGAATGAATAAATAATGTAATATAATATAATATAGTCACGAATACACCCACTATGCCCCTCTCTGACCAGCAGAGGGACCCCTCTCCCGAATTCTGAACCCTCGGGCTGGCAGACTTTTCACTTCCAGGTTCTAGTATATTTTGGATTTGTTTACATTGTGGACTGTTTTTCCCGTTTGTTGTGACTTCCTGCCTGTTTCCCGACTCTGCTTTTGCCTTACATTTTGGATTGTACTGCCTTCTCTAATAAAACCTGTGGTTCACACATGGATCCTGCTCAACCTCCGTTACAAATATATAATATAATATATAATATCATTTCTATTTCTATTTCTCCTGTGCAATCTGAAGCAGTCTCTTATGACCAAGCTGCCACTGTTGGGCCCTTGAGCAAGGCCCTTAATCTTCAACAGCTCAGTTGTATACACATGAGATAAATGTCAGTTGCTCTGGATGAAGGCGTCTGTCGAATGCCATAAATGTTGATGCGTTCAATTCATCGATAAGTTTCGATGTGAGTGTAGAACACAATAGTGATCAATAATCAGCACCAAACTCACTAAACATGTCACACGACACACACTGTACCTTCGCCTGCGTCGTCTCGAGTGCCTGTAGTGAAATAGTGAGTTGGTGTCACGTTTCCGGTATCCAAGGCATGAAGAAACAGACCCAGCGTGGAGATAGACAGCAGACAGGGGTTTTATTAAACTTAAATCTCACGGAGACAGCAGACATGACGCCACAAAAATACGAAATATAAAGACGCAATAAAGACGACGACCAGCCCCGAACCCTGGCAAAAGGCTGCTATAAATACAAAACATAATTACACACAACATTGGGAACAGGTGAACATCAATTAGGAAACAATAGGAAAAGGCGGGGCTAAACCAAACACATGACATGACGTAAACAATGACATAACACAACATAACATAACCCCTGCTGGAAACCCCCCCTAGTGGCCCAACACAGGGCCTACCACCCGTAACAGTGGGCCATAAATGAAGCACATTTTCTCCGAAGAATCAGACATGGATGTGATCACACTGGAGATCAGACTTTCTGACTGGAAATCGAATGTTCTGACCCTCTCTTTCAGGGTGGTTGTGGAAGCTGCTGGACTTTCTCTACCACAGGCTGCCTGGAGTCCGTCATGGCCATCGCCACAGGGAAACTCCCTTTACTGGTAAGATCCCTTTACTGGATCCTGACCAGTCCTTTCACAGATCGTGTACTGGTTGCATGACTCACTGCATTAAAAAAAAATTAACTGGCCATTTACCACGTAGAATTTCCAAATTGAATGATGTGTGTTGTGATAGATTTGCTTCTTTATCTCTCTCTCTCTCCTCTCTCTCTCTCTCTCTCTCACTCTCTCTCTCTCTCTGTTTAGTCAGAGCAGCAGTTGGTGGATTGTGCTGGTGCGTTCAACAACCACGGCTGTAACGGGTGAGCGAGTAAAACATGTCAAACTTCTTAGTTTCCTTTCAAGTCTATATTAAACCGATAGAAAGATTCAAGCGCCTTTCAAATGGAACGAGGTGGCTTTTTTTTTTTGGAACATAACAGTTGCCAACACACAACATTAGTAAGGAATAATAAGAGTTATAGATACATTTTATAGAAGATAAAGTAAAAAGAAATAATAATAATAATAAGAAGAGGGGAAAAAAAAGACAATCTTGTCAGCTCACGTTCAAGTGTGCATGTAATCGTCATTAGGAGGTCACGTGACCATGACTAGCATTAAGGAGCTCAATAAGTTAGCAAAAAACTTTCCCTGAAGCATCACTACTCTGTCTGATGCGTCCTTTAGATTTTGTTGTTCTGTGTTTTAAACCCGGGTTTATTTTCCTGCTGGTTTTTTGGCGGGAGATGATTTGGTGAGAGCAAAGAGCGAGAATTTCCTGCTGAATAAAAAGTAGACAGAGATATAATCACCTGTGTTATGTCTGATTAAGGCTTTTAAAGGAGAACTGTACTGTACTATGCTGCATACAGACAGTTTTTTTGTTGTTGTTGTTGTTTTTGGTGTTTTATTTCCTCATTTTAAACGTACTTCCTGTTGTGTTTCAGTGGACTTCCCAGTCAAGCCTTCGAGTACATCATGTACAACAATGGGCTTATGACGGAGGAAGACTATCCCTATGTCGGGCGAGTGAGTAAACACACACACACACACACACACACAGATGTATTAAAGCAGCCCAAAGAAAAAAGGAGGAAGTGCACGGAGGAAAGATTTTTTTTTGTCGGCCATCTTGAAAACGTTTTCTAACTCAGCTTGAGCGTCTGGTAGCTCCGCCCCTCTTCCGCTACGTAAGCAAAGCAGCAGGTGTTGAGTCTAATGAAGTGTCCAACATTCCACTGGTCAATACGTATAAGTTCATCATCGGGGTTCTTGAAGTGCTCTTGTTGGAGCGTGAACAAACATCTCACACTATTTATACCACACACAGGGTAGAACAGTGGGTAAATACACGATTTTGGATGTAGCATAAGCGTTACTATGGGAACAGTCACTGTGAGAGTGTGAAGTGAGTGTGTATAGGGTGAGGGAGTGACTGGGAACAGGTTTGTCTGATTATTATGGGATTATTATGAGTTAGCAACATGGTGATGATGGAGCGAGGTGCTTGTAGGCCGTGATGTGTTCAGGTGGAAGCTCCTGAGGAAATCCGGCGTTGGCGTGACTTTTCCGTAGCATTTAACAGGAATATTAGCTACGTATTGTTTGTATATAAAAAATATATATATAAACATCCTGTTTTGGTGCCATTTACAGATTCATAACGCAACATGATTCGATTTCGTGTCGGTTGTTTTCTGTAAACTTTTCAATTCAGTAGTTAATTTGATACAGAATTTTTTTCATTTACAACACGTTTGGTCTTAACAGTCGAGAAGAAACAGACACGTGTGTAGGATATGGATGAGTGCCACGTGATCTTTTTCCTTAAATTCATTTCAGATTAAATTCAGTGTTCTTGAGGAAACAATCACGTTCTCAAAGGACAGGAAATACCTCAAAATCAATTAAAGACTGTAATAAAGTCTATAATAAATTGTATTCTGGTGTAATGAACTATGAACTCTGATCTGTTCACAGGACGGACCGTGTAAGTTCGACCCCAAGCTTGCTGCTGCCTTCGTGAAGGATGTGGTGAACATCACAAAAGTAAGTGACCCCTTATAACGTGTGTAGTAAGAGAATTGAAAGGAAGAAAAGAAGGAGATTTGCTGCTAACTGTCGGTGATGTCTGTGTCAGTATGACGAGTTGGGGATTGTGGACGCCGTGGGCAGGCTCAACCCGGTCAGCATCGCTTTCGAGGTCATCTCTGATTTCATGCACTACAAAGACGGAGTGTACACCAGGTGAGAATCTCGAGTCGTCTCATGAGGTGAACGAGGGGAACACTGGAGATGGTGATCAACTGGAAAATGTGTATTTATAATAATAATAATAATAATAATAATAATAATAATAATAATAAAAAAAACGTTATCAATGCTAAATCAGATAATAACATAATAAGGAATGGCGTTGTAAAAAGAGCAATGGAAAGTGAAATTAAGTGGAAGATAAATTGAAAAAAACCCCCGAATAAATATAAAAATATGATATAATAAATATAAATATTCGCATGTAAAAATATGGAAAATATGCAAAAAAAATGAATTCAATTTAAAAAAATTGAGATGAGATGGGACAATATCAGAAAATCGTTAACTTCATGGAGATAAAAGTAGCTCCTCTTTTTCTCACTATTTTTGTGTTGAATATTTTTCTTTAACGCCATCAGGGTGATGATTTCTTACACAGTAGCGATGCATCTTCTGAAACGCACCACTGTAACTCTTAACGCTGGTATTTTCGCAGCACTGAATGCCGCAACACTACAGAAACGGTGAATCACGCCGTGCTCGCTGTGGGTTATGGCGAGAAGAGCGGCACCCCCTACTGGATCGTGAAGAACTCTTGGGGCACCAGCTGGGGCATTGACGGGTACGACGACTGCGTGCCTTAAACACTTAAACTCTTAAAAATACCCCGAGATGTTCACCATGCGTGACATGTAAACATCACGTCCTCCTTCCTGTCTTGCAGATATTTCTACATCGAGCGAGGGAGGAACATGTGCGGTCTTGCTGCTTGTGCATCATATCCTTTGATTTGAAATATTAGGACTGAAAACTGAAACTCATCTGAAATCCTGCCATCAAATACACACCATGAGGAAGCCACAATATTCACTATGCCTTTAGATTTTGTGTGTGTGTGTTAATCAGGAATAAGACACATTTCCTGCATTCATTTTAAAACAATCATTTTACCTGTTGATATTGATATTAGTTACACTCATGATTTTCTTTCTGACACTTTAATCAAAGCTTCTGAATGTTCTATATCTTTATGGATATGCCATCTGATTTAAATAAAATAATCCTGAAAAAATAAAATGCTCTGTTTTCACTGAATCTCATTTCACACTGTTTTGGTGACGGTTTATATCTTAATGAAATCATAATGTGCTGTAAATGATGATGGCGTTATTTTTTCCCCCCATTGTCTGTACCGCTTATACGATCTATACTCGGGTCACGGGGAGCCTGTGCCTATCTCAGGCATCATGGGGCATCAAGGCAGGATACACCCTGGACTGAGTGCCAACCTATCACAGGGCACACACACTCATTTACTCACACACTACGGGCAATTTAGAGACTCCAATCAGCCTAGAAGCATGTCTTTGGACTGTGGGAGGAAACCCACCAAGCACGGGGAGAACATGCAAACTCCACACACACACACAGTGAGTAGGAGCAAGACTCGAACCCTGGATGCTGGAGGTGTGAGGCGAACGTGCTAACCACTAAGCCACCATACCACCGGCGTTATTTTTACACTGTAAAAAAACTTGGGAAATTGCTAAAAAAAGAAATGTCAAAAATACCCTATTTCGCCAAAAGTTTTGGGACATCTGCCTTTACATGCACATGAATGTAATATGGAGTCTGCCTGCTCTTTAAAGCTATAACAGCTTCAAGTATTCTGAGAAGGCTTTCCACAAGGTTTAGGAGTGTGTTTATGGGAATTTTTGACCGTTCCTCTTTGCTATCAACATTTATTTTGTAGATACAAACATTTGTGTGGAACAAAGATAACCGTTTTTGTTTCTTTGGAACTTTTCTATGAATATATTGCTTCTAGTAGGCTAGGGAAAAACAGAAATAGTTATGAAGCATTACAAATTCTTAAAGCTCTGAGTGTCTACTTTCATATGAGCTTCACATTAATCACCACTGTGGAGTGAGACACGACAAAGACATTCAATAGTGAATATGGACACAACAGAAACAGGAGCAAACTCTATTTTTTTTTGGTTTTCTTGGAAAAAGAGTTAAGGTGGAAATCTACAGAGTTTCTTAGTAGATTGAGGACTGGATCAGCAGCTCTGTCTCTAACTGCATCCAAAAGAGACAATGCATAGCAATGATAAACCCCAGAGCTACAAAGTCATCTGATCAGACTGGTATGATACGTTTCCTTAAAATAGATTGAGCCACTGTTTGTTCTCTGCCCTACCAGGCTCATGGGTCCAGCTCTTGTGCTCTAACTGTGGTGAAATGTATAAAAATAACCAACTGATGTGTTCAAATCTGCTCCTGACCAAACGAATATAGAAGGACTGTTTTCAGGCACTCTACAATGTCCCCAAAGTGGTTGAGTGTCATTTAAGTATCCATAAGCTGATCATCCAGCCTCAGTGTCATAGTGCTGAAGCTGGACATCTCCCTCTGCTTCTTCTTCTCCCATGTCTTTTGGAGGCTGAATGAAGTGGGTTAATTCACAGCAGGTGGCTAGTGAGGAACGTCTCATCATCTTTAATATCTAACCCTCAACCACGGAGCATCTTCGGTACTACCCTCATTCAGTGGCGGACCAATTTATGGTTATAAAAACCATCTTAATATGCAGAAATACAGTATAAAGAGCCGTTGCATCGCAGATAGATAACTCCTGTAGCCACAATAAATGCCTTTATTGAATAGACAAACCAGGGGTGAACAAGTCTCCTCCTACTGCAGCTACAGCCGCGACACACATAAAAAACATCAATAATAACCTCATAAACTTGCAATATTATTTAGGAAAATCGCAACGTTTTACTCACCAGTTGTACAGATTATCCGTGCGCTTCAGTTCCATCACGATCCTATCCAATCAACGGGTCTGAATATGGTGACGTTGCCGTGCGCCTGCTAGAGGGCCCTAGTGAAACCAACTCAAAATCTGATTGGTTGAAGCAAAAGTTTCATCGACAATTATTTTGTATTAGAGGGCCTGCAGAACGGATTGTGAAGGCCTCCGGGCAGACTTCTTTGACTTTGACCCTGCCTGGCAACAAATGATGGCTGAAATGTGATTGGTTAAATGCTTTAATACGAAAATACATGTCTGGAAGCAGCGCAACCATCGGAAAAGCTATGAAAGGAAGCTGACAGACCATTTGGAATTATTTAATAAGTATTCATGGACAAAATATATTTAACATCAGTTTGTGATTCAGATATTTTTTTAGGCCAGCAGAGAAGGCCTTGCAGGCCCTGACGGTCCGCCACTGCCCTCATTATTATACACTATTCATTAACAGCACAAGAAAAATTCTCCGAAACTTAACGAGAGACGATCGTGAACAAAAGAAGGAACCACTGACTCCGTCTGCTGAAGAGGTTAAAGGTCATGATGCAGCTTGAAATTAATTTTTTCCAACAAAATTTTATTTGTGTAGTGCTTTTAAACAATGGACATTAAAGTAATATAAATTCTCAAAATAGACCTGTACAAAGCAGAAAAGAAAGCACAATCAATGGAAAGTACGTTTAAATAAACACTGTTTCGTGTCGTGTTCAATAACATCAAATCCCCCAAACTGTTATTGTACAATAAAATAAAACAGAATTTGTTTGTATGCTAATGAGACAGGAGGAGGGCAGAATGTCACGTGACACTTTCGCGCATCCTCATTAGCATATCACAACAACGATGGATTCTCATATTACGTTCAAACGTAAGAAAAAATTCGAAGATTCAGTGAAAAAGAGGTACGCGGCTTCGGCCTGTAATGAGCTGTACACGTTTTCAATGCAAAATTATATCCCATAACTGCTATTCAGTGCACGCTGTGCTGTATATTGCTTATGAGCTCAGATGCAATAAAAAAAAGTTTCAAATAATGAAGTATGTTTGGTTTGTTTATTGATTTAATGTTTTCAACTGAGTATCAAACCTTTATACACCGTGTTTGTGCTTTTTTGGGAAATGTCCATGTTGTCTTTGTTGGCCACGTGCTTTTACAGTCATGTGATCTGAATATATTTGCATTGATAATGGAGGTTAGACGGGATATTCAAATAAATGAGCTTGTTTCTTTTTAGGTGTATGTGTTATTGTTTTACATTGGACTTACACATCAAACTACATCTGACTATTAAAAACTGCTGAATTAGCATATAATTTTTTATTCAATGGGATTACGTATATTACTTTAAATTAGGGAGTATTTACTTTTTAGCATGCATCCGAATCTTGATTCTAAAAACTACCAACTTTATAAGACGTTTCCTTACTTTCAACAACCACATACCCGTTTTTAGTAAATTCTAGAGAGTTCCAGTTGAGAACGTTTCCTGGCTGAAACTGTCCACCGGATGTATAATACGCAATCTGAACTGGAGACACAACAGAATCCCACATGTGCACATCAGTTAGCATCCCTACAAATGACTGCGCCGCGTCAAACTTTCCACCGTAGGAATCTTGCTCTTGACCCAAAACGATTTTTGGTATTCCCATTAAAGAGCTTCCTGCCTTGGTTCCTTTTCGTGAGCTCGGGATTCCGTTGACCCACAGCTGAGAGAGCCCGGTACTAGCATCCCAGGTAGCGCAGATCGAATTCCAGACATTCGGTTCGTCCTGCAAACCCCAAAAAGCGTCTGCTGCACCTAATATGTGTAATTCGTACACCCCTTGCTTTGACTTGTAAATTAGAAATCCGTTGTCCATTGACGGTAGAGAAAGTGAGAAAAGGCTCTGAGCTCTGGAGATGTCGGAGAAGGTACGCAGACATACGCTCACGGTGAACATGATCTTATTCAGCTCAGGACTCAGGAGCACGTGATGAGAATTGGAAGCCACGGGAAACGTGAACATTTTACCTGAAAGATCTTTACATTGGGAAAAAAATTGTAAACAATACATTAAACAAGATCGATTCATATTCTCAGCAATACGAAGCGGCAGACAAACCTTGTCTTTCAGCTGTGGTGAGGAGAAACAATGAGACTAAGACCACGAGTCTCTCCATTTCTCTAATCGACTTCTAATCTGTCTGTCCACAGGATTCATACAGGATTCATACAGGATTCATGAAGGTGTTCTGTATTTATATGTTTTTTTTTTTTTTTAAATAGTCACAGTTATTAATTAACCTAAATGTAGCTTGAATAGACTGCACTTTGCACTATTTTTCACGGCTCTTGTGACATTGAACCGTAATAAAGATAACATTTTAATTCTTTTTTTTCCCCCCAGTTTTTATTTGACCAGGTTTCATCAATCAGATTATACTATCCTATATATATTATACATCCTACATCAACAATGTTTCCTGATTTAAGGAAGCACATAGTTGCTGAATGGCTTTTTTGGGGGTCGTTCAATTAGCAAAAAAATTTAAGGACAAAAGCATACAAAAGAAAAACAAACATGTACAAGCAAGCAAACGAGTTTCGAAGCGTGTCATAAACAAATGTACAGAAATGACAATGCAGCTAAATTTGAGGACAACACTTGAATCCTCAGGAAGTGGCATAACATTACTTCAGCCTTGGACTGGACTTCACAACCATCTCTGAGTTAAACAGGTTTTATGTTACTGGTTAAGGGATTGATGGCCAGTTAAAGAGAATCCCATCTCGTATAGGACCCAGACACAGGATACACCGTCTCAAGCCTTCATCATTCGCTGGGAATGCTGGGATGCGTCTCTGATCGATAATGCTGGGAATGCTGGGATGCGTCTCCTTTACATTTCTGGCATTTTGCAGACGCCCTCATCGAGAGCAACGTACAAAAATGCTTTGAAATCTCTGTCAGTGAATACATCAACACTGGTTCAATAGGTCACAGACTTAGGATTCCATCAGCATAAACACTTTACTGGGAGGAATTATAGCACAATTTTTTTTTTTAGGATATATAAATACATAAAACAGGGCATTGGTGGCTCAGTGGTAGGTTTCTCGCCTACCATGTGGAAGGCCCATGTTCAATTCCCAGCCACTGGATGCAGTACCGGTCCCAAGCCCGGAAAAATGGGAGAGTTGTGTCAGGAAGGGCATCTGGCGTAAAACCAGTGCCAAGTTGTTGTGCGGACCAGTTGGTCCGCTGTGGTGACCCCGAACAGGGAGCAGCCGAAAGCTATAAATACATAAAACAAATAGAGAAAATAAGAGCTAGTTTAGTTTAATAGTTTCAGGAAAATGTAGGTCTTCGCCTGTCATTTGAAGATGAATCCAGTGATTCATCTATTCGAACATCTAAGGGGAAGTTCATTCCACCACCTCGGTGCCAGATCAGAGATGAAAAATATCTAGTCTAACATCTTAACCACTGAGCTACCACTGCCCCAAAACATGGGCTTGACCAAGATACAAACCCCAGAACTTCTAGCACTCCCAACACTTCCAAACGACTGCTCACGATTCTACTGACCCACAGCTGAATGAGTCGCAGGATGTGCTGACCGAGTTCCAGACACTGTATTTTAGACTCAGCAGCATGTCCTAACACATACAACACACCGTGAAGTAAACATGAAGAAGATCTTCTTCATCTCAGGATGAACTTTGGACTGAACCGTGAACACTTAGGAACACTTAACATAAAAATTTTAACAATAACAACATTATTTTCTTTTCTTTTTTGAAACAGAATGGACTATTATACTAATTCTATAAAGATTTCTTTTAGGCAAACGCTGTCTTTCAGCCACAGTGATGAGATCTCAAGGCTCTTTATTTGGCTACTCTGTGGTGTCTCACTGTGGATGCTAATTACATATGGCATTGACTTTCTACTGTATGGCTTTTCTTTTCCTCTTCCTGTTATTGTTTTAATGAAACTTTAACATTATCAGATTGGACTTTAAACTGTTTGTTGCTGCATCTGTGACCTTGAGCTGTATAGATTGTGCCATAGTGTTTTTAAACATGTTTCTTATCTGATTAGATTTTTTACATTCCTGTAGAGAACAAAAATAGGTTAATTAATGGTAGAAGAAAGACATTTAAATTGTTTTTAGAGTGACCTAAAATTATGCAAAATATATTTTATGTATTTTAATTATGTTTCATGCAAGTCTGCATACTTTCAGAGGCCACTTTATTAGTGTTCATCAGTCATTGAACTATGAATCACATGCATGGTATTTTTCAGTTTAGTTTCCAGAAGGTTTTTAAAAGAGACAGGATGTGGTTATGGGTCTAAAAACTGTGTCCTTTTACTCAGTTCCATGACGTTTCTAATTGATTAATATTAAATATGTCACTTTTTTTAGTATCAATATATCAACTGATATCAAAAACATACATGTACTTGGTCTGAAAAAAATTCATTCTTGAAACTCCAGGTACATATTTCCTCAGGCGTGAGGAATTTTATCCTAGTTTTAGTGGAGTTCAGAACCCATGATACTCAAGGTTTTGACTTGTTTAGATTGCACTTAACACCTTCGGCATATTTACTCAAGCAGTAATAAAGTTCCTCCAGAGCGTAATCAGTACACTATGGTGTCCCACAAGGGTCTGTTTTAGCCTCCTTTATAATTTTCCTGTTATCTTTATCCCGATGCAGATATGGACATGCCCAGGACACTGCATCGTCTCAGTACTCCCATTAGGGGACGCACTCAGAATACAATAGGAAACATTTTTTGCACTGTACTTCTTCTATTTGGTTTTGTTCACGTTACATTTCTCTGTCGGTTCGGTTCGTTGTTGCACTGTGGAATGAGGAACTAAGGAAAACCATTTAAATACATTACATCATATGTATGTAATTATATATGTTACATATAATGAATCTTGAGTCTTAATTTGCAAACATTATTCTGGCTTTCACTTTATGGTTCCCAATTAGACCGATTATTTCCACCAGATTCAGCAGGACAGTGACGCAAAAAGACTTTAACTTCCTTCTCCTAAATTCAAATAAAGCAAAAACACTGATATTAATTGAACAATAAGGCTGGAGTTCATTTCTCATTTCTCTCTGGGACCTTGAAGGACCTAGAGGACATAACAATCGAATACTTTAAACTCGAGTGTTCTGTTTAATGTCTATGCGCTGACAGACTTGTTGCAGGCTGGCTTTAACCTTGACTTTAGGCTCTAATAATCGCAGGATTATCTGTCAGAAAGTCGTCTGGTACATGTCCTTATCATTACACCCATGTAACAGATGACTGACTGTTGAATGTGGTTGAGTTTGGGTGCATGAGACTCAGTAACTGAGACAAATACAAGATTATTAATATTTCATCTGCATATTTATGCATATTCATAGAATGTGGCATTTTTAAACAGTGGAAACATGTAGTGCAAAGTCCTTTATTCTGGTACTTCCTTTCAGAAAAATACAGAAATTACAAAAATTATTTTTTATATATATGTATATACATATATATAAAAATAATTTTCTTTTTTCCAGGGTTTAAAATTTGGCTTAAAAACATATTTTTGAAATGATGGTTTATGGGTTTAAGATAAAAAAACAAAACAGAACTTTAAATGCACATAAAACAAATTTAAATAAAACACGCATTATGAGACATTCTGGAAAATATAGTGGTGTTAAAACAATAAAACAATTGTGTGTTTTTTTTCTCTCTCTACTGAAATTGGGAGTTTTCTAGACTGCTTTTAATCCACTTGATACTCAGCATAACTATTTAGGAAACTTTATAATGCTAATGTTAGCTTGTTGGCACTCATTAGCAGCTACAGTTTGCTTCTAAATAGGAATGTTGGTGTTTCAGAATTACATAACATAAGCACTTACTAAGATCAGAATTTTGTATTTTACAGATATGAATTTAAGTTAAATTTAAGTTATATAACATTAATTTAATATTTCTCATTTTAAAATCTCAAAAGTTTACACATTCTAAATGCTAATCCTCCTAACAAAATAATAATTAAAAAAATATATAAATATATATATTTATATATTTAAACTCAATTTATTAAGTACACTACAGAAAAAAAATATATTTCATTTTATTGTAAGGTTTATGCTTTATAATTCAAATATACGAAATTTACATTAAAATACTTTTAGCACTTTACGAGCTTCATATTTTTGATTCAATAATCCGTTACTGCAGTTTGAACGCAGCTCACGTTTTAATTGGTCGGCGCAAACTGTTATCAGGAGGCAGTAGCTGGCTTATGATTGGTTTATGCAAATGACGTATGACAGAGATCCCGCCCCTACGTAGTTTTTAGGCGTCTTGTGGTTGAGTGCAGCCTCCTCAGCCGGTGCATTAAGGGAGAGTGGAGTGTGTTCTATCCGTCCAAAGCCACTTTTATTGTCTGAGAACAGAAAATGTAAGTTTTTAATGCCACCATATCATCTCTGCTTTATATTTTTACACATCGAAAGCTTTAAACGATCGGTTTCGGGATTTGTTTGAGTCAGTTTGGGGTATAAACGACTCGGTGATGAACAAAAGGATCTGCAGAATCAGTGTAGGAACCGTTTATTTGTTCGTTAGTATATCGTTTCAGTTTCTTTTATAATATTAGCAAAACGTGCAGCTTTCATGCATTTTGTCATGTCAATCGTGGTTGTTTATATGAGGGTGCGTGTGTGTAACTTTTTTTTGTCCTAGCTAGCCGACGTGCTAATTAGCGAAACAAATAGGAATAAAATAAACATCGAATGGCGCGTATGGACACTTTTTAATAGAAATACGAGCTGTGTTGTGTCCATAATAGCAGGTTTGCGTGTCTTGTGCGTTATTTCGCGGATTAACTCGCTGACGGCCTTCTAACGTCTTTAAACTATAACTTTGATTTTTCCCAGCCGCATTAAGGACAGACCCCGCCTACTGCGCTTCGATTGGCTGGCACGGCTCCGATTTCTGCCTAGTGATTGGCTAGTAGTTCAGGCCACATATCACTAGCCAATCATAGCGCAGGAGGCTGGCGTTTTCAAAAACGATTGGGATTAAAAAAAAATGGTGTCGTTTGAGTTGTTGCCCTGCTCAGTTTATCTGTTTAACGTGTGCGCGCAAAGAGCTTTGACATTGTATTTGTTCGGATATCTTGCTTTGTCATTGTGCCAGGTGTTATCAGACTCTCCACAACCCCAGACTCAGGGTGTGTTAGTTTATCAAGGAAAAAAAAAAGGTTGACCACCCTGACCTCCCTTTTGGAGTATTTTCTCTCTGGAAGTTTCTGGTTTATGTGAAAATTCCTCTCCTCTGTAAGCGTCTAAAGCCTCCTGACCCGCATGTGACCCACAGTGTGTAGCCTCCAGACTTTATTTGTTTTCTACCTGCTGAATTATCCTTGGGGGTTCCCTCCGGGTACTCCGGTTTCCACCCCCAATCCAAAAACATGCATTGTAGGTTGATTGGCATCTCTAAATTGTCCGTAGAGTGTGATTGTGTGAGTGAATGAGAGTGTGTGTGCCCTGCGATGGGTTGGCACTCTGTCCAGGGTGTATCCTGCCTTGATGCCCAATGACGCCTGAGATAGGCACAGGCTCCCCGTGACCCGAGTATAGTTCGGATAAGCGGTAGACAATGAATGAATGAATGACTGAATTATCCATTCTCATTGGTCACTGACGCTGACTGTAGTGCAGCTGTACATCCATAACAGGTTATCATTTCTATAGAAGGAGTGTCACTGAGTTACGAGCGTTTTTCCTCCACAGGAAAGTCTTCATGTCTTTGACAAAATGCATAAATAAGTTCATTGCTTCCCCTTAATTAATCCCCTAATTAATCCCCTAATTTCTCAGTCTTAATACATTTTTGTATGACATTTACATGCGCATCTTTATAGCTTTCTGTAAGGGTTTTAATTGAGCCGGAAGTTGAAGTTGAGTATGTTGCATCTTTTGTGCTGTGAAGCTTCTTGTACCTGATTGCTCTTATCGTCAGCAGCAACAAGCCCTCGAGATGTCTGCCGGAAACGCCAAGATCGGTCATCCCGCTCCTCAGTTCAAGGTGACGGCAGTGGTGGACGGCCAGTTTAAAGACGTTCAGCTGTCCGACTACAGAGGTACGTCAAAGTCAAGCAAGGAAAGAGTTTTTTTTATAGGATCAGATGCGTTGGGGATATTACCGAGTGATCCAGCCTTTCATTTTCTGCGTTATTTTGCGTGGCAACCGTTGCTATGCACCGTTTCCTCAGGCAAGGTTTGAGAAGGCGTGTTGATGTTTTCCGCGAAGATCCGGATTAATTATAAAATATCGAGGCTCAATATCTGGATGTCTTTTTGAGCTTTGGCTTAAACAACAAGCGACGCGGCGCTGCTCAGTGCTCAATTCTCATTCGTGTGCGTTCAGACAGATTTGAATGATTATCTGTATTATTTCTGTAACAACGAAATGCACAACGACTTGATATGGTAACGTTTATTTATCCTTTTAACTTTTTGCGACATTAAAAGCTCTTTTCTGTCCTTTTTAGTGAATTAAAAAGAGAGACTAAAGTAGGCGGAGGACTGCTTACAGCTGCTATAACCTAAATGAGAAACATGATCCGCATCAGTTAACATAGCTATAAATGGACAAAATGTGTGTGTTCTTAAATAACTGAATAAACCATAACCTCTGCTGTGATGAGCAAGGAATTAAACGCTTCAGGATGCGCTGTTAGGGAAAATAATATCTGTATTAGTGTTTAGAGACTGTTTACGTCCATTCACGTGACCAATAAATATTCAGGAATCCCGTAGCATCTCCTTCTCAAACTAAAAGCAGGTGTGAAAGACGTACTGTTTCATACGCACGCCTTTTTAATTTGTATTTATTCTTCCACATACAGGAAAGTACGTGATTTTGTTCTTCTATCCTCTGGACTTCACCTTCGTCTGCCCCACTGAGATCATCGCCTTCAGCGATCGTGTGGAAGAGTTCCGTAAGATCGGCTGCGAGGTCCTCGCCGCCTCCACCGACTCTCACTTCAGTCACCTGGCCTGGTGGGGAGCATCTGCAACACACACACACACACACACACACACACACACACACAGACACAAAAGCACTCACCAGCCATACACGGTGTGTTTTTTTCCACTTTTTAATAGCCACCATCCTGAACATCTGCTACATGTGTACTGAGTTCTGACTGCTGGAAAAATCTTATGATGCAGACCAGGACCATTAAAAACCAGTAACGGAACCAGAGAAACCAGTAACATTAGATTATACAAATAATCAACAACTCCTACAAAGATTTTATACAGTGGGATATACTGATAAGTTGGTGTGTGTGTGTGTGTTATAATGGTGACTCTGTGTGGTATAGTTATTTTTTGTGTGTCTTACAGTGGTGTATGTGTGTGTATGTGCCTTTGTGCACATTGGACTGGTGTCTTGTCTGAAGATTTACCAGCTTCAGCCTTATCGAACGTTGCCCCTGTTAACCTGCGTCCGACTGATAAGAGCAGCGAGAGCAGACTGACGGGTCGAGTAGCACAGATGCACACTGAAGAGTAACAGGCACTCTTTAGATCTCTAGAAACTTCCGGAATGTCCAGGCAGAGCTCATAGCACGTCCTCTTCACCTGATTACACAAATCATATCCCTTTTCCCGATCCAGATAACCAAACATTTTTCCAGGATTAAGATCGGAAGCGAAATCCTTTAAATCCCGAGGCATAAGTCTAGCAAGAAGTTTGTGATGTCACTGATGAGGCCATGCCCCCCATGCTGAAATACGGCTGTGACCGCAAACCCACTCCTTACTGATCTGGCGCCAGGTTAAGAGTAACACCTGCTGATAAAGCAAGCGAGTTTGAAGGCATATGGAAGAGGTTAGGAAGAAGCAACTCGCTGAAATGACAATCCCTGGTGATTATTTATTAGTTAATTAGTAATTAAGAAAGGTAAGACTGAGATCATGTGTGTTTCAGGGAAAAGAGGTCCGTTCCTGTATAATCTATAATCATCAGCTGCACTATCCTGATCACTTGTATTTTTAATCTTAACATCTCGTGCCTGAGCTATAAACTGTTTCTATGGTTACGGCTTTGGCAATGCACTGGACACGCTAAACTCGAACTGAACGTCTTTAGTCTGTGGCACGAAGCTCTTATGTTTCCTCCGTCTCCTTTTTAGGATCAACACCCCGAGGAAGCAGGGAGGCCTGGGCTCCATGAACATCCCTCTGCTGGCCGACCTGACCCAGTCCGTGTCCCGCGATTACGGCGTGCTGAAGGAGGACGAGGGCATCGCCTACAGGTGAGTCCCGCACTCTCATGCCATCTGCACACGATGACCTAATGAAACGACCTCATTCGCTTTTTTTTTTTTTTTTTTTTTTGTTCTTACAGAGGGCTGTTTGTGATTGATGATAAGGGCATCCTGAGGCAGATCACCATCAACGACCTGCCCGTGGGCCGCTCAGTGGACGAGACCCTCCGCCTGGTTCAGGCTTTCCAGCACACCGACAAACACGGAGAAGGTGAGTTCAACCTGGCAACCCTGCACACTCACATGACCTACAGGAAGCGAGCATGAGTCCCGCCATACTGCTGGGGTTGATTCTCTAAATCGGATTTATTTATTTATTCTGTGTGAAATTTTAGCATGTGTTTTTTTTCTAGTTTTGGGGGCGGGGCATCCTTTTTCCACCGCTGATTGGCTGAAGCATCTCAAAGTGCTGGATGCTGTGTTTAATAAACTTTAAATCTGAATTAGATTTTTATTTAGCATGTATTAAAACCTCGCGTAAAAATACGAATTGATCCGAATTCTAAATTTGTAAACAAATTTAAATAAAGTGCATAAATATACTTATAAATTTTCAATCTGTTTAAAAAAATAAAAGACAAAAGGCTATATCTTGCACTATAATCCAGATAAATTTGAAAACGGCGTGTTGGTTTAGAAACGCTCCGTGTCCACGTTATCGTTTCCCAAAAGTCGGTTCCTCCACACTGAAACGTCTTAAATCGCTCACGTCCCTGTGCTGCGCGCGAGTAAAGCGTAAGGCGCTTCCACCTGCGTCGTTTCCGCCCGACGTTTATTTACTCTCCGGCTCTTTGAAACGTCGAGGTAAAGCACCAAGTTTGTTTAAATGGAGCGACAGTGAGGTGGAGCTGTTGCTGCGAGTAACACAGAAGTATAAAGTTGCAAAAGCGAGCGAGAATGTACACTTGATCTTAGCTGAACTGGTCACGCGACTAAAAACGTGTCGTGGTTTTCAAAAGCCTCTGTTTCCACGGTGATGTGTCCATGAGAACTTTTATTCAAGTCTAATTTCTATCATTCTTGCCCTGCAGTCTGCCCTGCTGGTTGGAAACCCGGAAGTGACACCATCGTCCCTGACGTTCAGAAGAGCAAGGAGTTCTTCTCCAAGCAGTAACGCGCTCCTCACCTCTGCCCCGGAGACCCGGACCCAGCGGGGTACTGAAGCACCTAAAGCTGAGCTCTGATTAGAACAATGTCCTTTTTTTTTTTCTTTTTTTTTTTTCTTTCTGCAGTTTGAGCCTTAGAGAGTGAATCCCGACATTAACACGACTTCTGTTTCAGTCTGCTGTTACCTCACCTGAATTTAAGTCTGTTTTTTTCCTGTTATGAATAAAACAGCATGCAGGATTTTGTACTGGCTAACCATCGAGTCCTGCTGTTGTCAACCTTCCTGCTGTGTTAACCTTTCTGAAAAAGTGTCCAATAAATATGATGGTTTAAAAAAAAAAAACCCTTTTTTTTTTTTTTTTAAGAGTTTTTGATCATTTCATGTGGGACTCATTTGGAGAACACCTTCAAGGATGACTTCTATTCGTTTTGTTTGTTTTTGTCATTAAGTCTTCCACAGCTATTCTCCTAGTGGTGGCTTTTGGATGAATGATATAACATGATGTTATAAGTTGATGTTAGAAGCAGGAAAAATGGGTAAGTGTAAGGATTTGAGCGAGTTTGATGAAGGGCCAAATTGTGATGGCTAGACCACTGGATCAGAACATCTCCAAAACTGCAGCTCTTGTGGGCTGTTCCCGGTCTGCAGTGGTCAGTATCTATCGAAAGTATCCTTTAGGTCCTGCAACTTAGAAGACTTAATGGACCTGCTGCTAACATCTTGGTGCCAGATACCACAGCACAACTTCAGGGATCTAGTGGAGTCCATGCCTCGATGGGTCAGGGCTGTTTTGGCAGCAAAAGGGGGACCAACACAATATTAGGCAAGTGGTCATAATGTTATGCCTGATAAGTGTATCGGTGTTCACGCTCTCCTCTCCCCTTCCTGATGTCCACTTTGGCATTCTACAAATTCCATCACATTCATTGTACACATCAACGTCACCAAAATCTTCTCAACATCACAACTCGCTGCCAAACCTGAACTCGCCTTCATCAGGTCCCGAAACGTTACGCAGGGTGTGAGCTGAACTGGGTCTAATACGCCTTGGTCTGGATGATCAGTCTGTTCACACACTCATTGTTACCATGGGAGTCATTTACACAGCTGGACATAAGGCGATCCAGCTGTGTAAATGTTTCCAGCTTTGAAGCTCCACATAGACACTAAACCTGAGCTCAGGATCTAGCTGGAGTCCCTGGACCTGTGAGTACACACAAGGGACTTAGAATTGACCAAATATACAGTACAAAGGTGAGTTAAATGACCACTAGAGGGAGACATTTCATCAATTACTGACGATTCTTGTTTCGAGGAAGGGTTTAGGATCATGCTCATACACAGCAGCAGATGATGAAGCTCTTATCTTCTGTAATATAAATCTTAAGTGTGTGAAGTTACAAAGCTAGTGCAGCTAACATGTAAGTGAAGCTCTCAGCCACCACTTTAGCCCTGTACATGCTACAAAAAAAAAAAGATATTTCAAACTCCTCATGCCTTTTTTAATTGATAAAGGAGTCTCCAGTTTCAGCACTTTGTAACAGTCTTATTTCTGAAGGTTTCTCGGTAACATGACAAGCTGGGTTTTTTTTTTTGTAAACTTCAAAAGAAGGAAAACAAGAGAAGCTGGTGAGGGAATGACTTTATAGCTATAATCTAAGTAATACCAGGAACCGACTTGTTTCACATTACGCATTAATTGTAGCTATAAACAGCTATAAGCTATGACTATGCTACGATGTGCCTGTGGTGCAAGCAAATTGGCCATCATTTGCTAGCCCTGTTGTTAAAACTGTACAGTAAACATACATTAACGTTGACTCGGATAAAGTGCCCTGGATCATGCCTCTGTTGGGGATACCTAGACTGCGCTTGGCTCGCTAATGCTAGCTCTGAAGAGGCATGGATTTGAAGCTCACTGCTGCATCATGGTGTGCCTCTTAAAATGCCATATTTACAGAAATCAGGATGTTGAAGCGACAAACGATGAGCAAGAAACCTAAATAGGAACCAGACTCAAATCTTACAGTCCAGACCAGTAAATAATCATAAAAGTTACTCTCAGGATCTTAGCAGTGTTGAGGAAACACCACGTGGAACTGCTATTAGTTGTGTGTTGGAGTTTCCGAGCATGGCTCTGACCCTGAACTGGTGGATTAGATGATGCACAGTGATGTTTAGTTGATGATTAATAATCGTCAGGTCAGAACTAGAGACCGGATGAAGAGCCAGAACCTCGGTTCCTCACAGTAAGGCCTTAGGAGCGAAGCCAGGAGGTCTATGATTTCCTTATTCTCTTATTCTCCACAACGTACCTGCTTGTATATAATGATAATATCAACACAGAAAGGCATGCAGTGAAATGCTTTTCCTGGTGGAAAGAAAAAGATGTTAATAGTTTCTAAGGCCGAACATTACATTCATTTACTCATCTTCAGTGATCACTTTAAACCCGGATCCTTTCCCATAACCCCTGGACGCTTGGGAGAAGAATTCACCACAGATCAAACTCCAGTCCGTCTTCACACCTTGAGGCAATTTAACATCAGCAATCCACCATGTTTTTTTTTGACTTATTGTTGGAAACCGAGCAACCCAAAGGAAACCCAAGCAGTCAAGGGAAAACATTGTGAAACTCCACACAGGTGACTGCGCTAACCGCTGCACTGCTACACTGCCTGTGGAAAAAGCTTGAAACGACAAATAATACAAAAACAACACTTTTCTACTGGCTTCGGTGAATCTTTAAAATGTTACCCGGGTTTTGGATTTTACTTTATACTTAAATAGGCTTTTTGGCCTAGACTGAAAAAATGATAAAAAAAAAAAAAAAAAAAAGAAAGTGTGTGTAATTATGAGACCAGTAACATTAAAAGTGCTTGAAAGATATAGCCTTACTTTCACTGCTGCTCCTCACACACACACACACACACACACACACACACACACAAAGCTCAGTGATGGATTGATAGTGACATTGTAGATCTGATACATAGGAAGTGAGCTATATGATATATTTTTGACAATCTGTGACCCAATAAAGCTAGCACAATTTTTTATTTTTTTAAATTTTTTTTATATATTTATTTTTTTAAGGGTGCGTCACCTGACCCAGTATGAATGTGAATGATAGAAAGTGTGTGAAAGTCTATAATGTGTCTATAATTATGACTACTTTTCACCCAAGCAACCTCTCTCTCTCTCTCTCTCTCCCCTCTCTCTCTCTCTCTCTCTCTCTCTCTCTCTCTCTCTCAGCTCTTTCTTTCATGACATTTGTGCTTGCGATAGCTCTAATTTTGTGCATGCTACCCGGAAAATGTCCGCGGTTCTTATTTTTATCTCAGCTTTTCATTTCGCCGAAACTGTTTTGGGAACTCGAGAGTCGGGGGAAATTCCCGACTTGCTGATCTCTTCACCCATTCACACACGCGGCTCATTCAATGAACTTCAAAGCGGGGCGCTAGAGGAAGAAGAAAAAAAAAAAAATACAAAAACTCTACTTAAACCGGTAGTGTGGGCGGGGTTTCCTGGCAATTCGACTCTCGATGACGTACATGCTAAATATTTTTGCCCATTTTTGGATTACGCAAGCACGCGTGAAGTGTGTATGGAGTTGAGAAGTACGGATCGATCCACACACACACACACACACACACACACACTTCCAGTTTGGACACACACGCACACACACACACACATGCGTGTTTTTTTTTTTTTCCAACTTTTACTTAAATACAAATAAAAAAAGAAACCTTTACAGTTCTATCCGGAATACTCCGAACGTAAACAGTGAAAATAATTTATGGGAATGTATTCATAGGATATCACTCGCACAAAGATGATGAGGTTTTGCTGACAGTCCTGACAGTCTTTTCATTATCCTTTCGTATGCATTTCTTCTGCTATCATATGAACAACATATTTATAAAGGAAATGCTTTAAATAAAAAAACAAAAAACAAAACCCCAGAACAACAACATACACATAGCAACACATTAAAAGTTTTCCACAAGAAACATACGCTCGTATTCATTCAGTGCTGCAATGCATTGACGACATCAAGAAATCTTCCAGTGTTTCCCCTTTTTAAAAAAGAAAGAAAGAAAGAAAAAAAAAAAACCCCAAACACAGTTTGTCCATGAGTCCGTCAACTTCTCAGTACGACTTGATTTTCGGCGTCAGCATTAGCTGGCAGCCGCTGCTCACGTGTGTCATGACCTTCTGCTTGAGCTGCGCTACCTGTTCCCGCAGCAGGGACGCGGTGTTGGACAGTCCGGCGTTGTCCGTCTTCAGCACCTTCACCTTGTCCTCCAGCCGCGAGATGCGCTCCAGCTTCCGCCGCCTGCACTTGGTGGCAGCGAGCCGGTTGCGCAGGCGCTTGCGCTCGGCCTTCATGCGCTCCTGCTCCTCCAGGTCGACCGGCGACGTCGGCGGGGATCCGTCCGCGCATGCGCCGTGCACGTCGGGGACGATCTGCGGCTCTTCTTTGAGCGCCGGGAGCCTCGGCGCGTGCAGCGCGTGCTGGAAAGCGTGGTGCTGATGGTGGTGCTGCTGCTGGTGATGGTGATGGTACTGGTGATGGTGAGGCAGGTAGCTGATGGTGGCGCTGGGGTAGGTGCCAGGCGAGGCGGGCTGCTGGACGCTAGTGTTGGGGCTGCAACTGTTCAGCGTGGCGTACACGGGCACCTCGGACTGCACGGACGGAGGAACTCCTCCTGCGCCGATTGACACGTTCGGCGGCGCCACCTGGTTCATCTTGTGTAGCTCGTCGAGCGCTTTGACGAATCCGTCCGCGAAGCCTTCCTGCTCCTCTGTGATAGAGCGACCGTACAGGTGGTACTGACCCGGGGTTGGGCTTGTGATCACGCCTCCGCCGCTCTGCGCGATGAGACGCTCCAGCTCCGGAGAGGCAAGTTTCAGCGAGCCGGTGTCCGCGCCGCCGGCCGGGTAGAAGTCGCTCTTGAAGTTGCGGTACGGCTCGACAAAGCCGGCGCTCATGCTCTGCTTTAGGAGCTTGTAGTCGCGCAGGGCCACGGCGTCTGGAGTGCCATAAGCAGAGAGAAACGAGTCGTCATGATAAAACGGTTGCTCCATTTTGGTTGATATGTGACACATTTAGAGAGCAGGGATTTCTTTTTGTTTTGTTTTGTGTATTTTTGCTTAATATATGTACATATAAAATATATGAGAGTACACTATAGCGCACACTGTCCAAACATCTCGTGCGTTCCGTAAATATTAAGGAAAAGAAATTAACAGGCTATAAAAAACAGACTTCCAGCAGAAAAAAAAAACGTTTTGTTTACTGTACCAAGTCGCCAGACGCGTTTCCTTTTTTTCTGGCTGAAAATGATGTCCAAAACCCCTCTCTCTGTCTCCCTCCGAAACACTTATTTACACCGCGCTCCGCGCCGTCAACGCGCGTACTTCCTTCCGCAGCACGCGTATCTGAACTTTCTGCGCCTTTGCTCGGTTTTATACCGGCGTGCGAGCACAACACCACCTATTGGCTGGAAACAGGCCATGCCCCGTCTGGATGACGTTGTTGCCAGGAATAAAGAAATTAAAAACAAGGTTGGAAGCGCTCAGTCGCGTAGTCTCGTTTCCATAGACGCAACTCGACCGCCTGTTAAGAAAAAAAACAAACAAAGCTACTCTTAAAGCAAACATCAAAACACTTTTTTAGCAAAGTTTCCCTCCACGGGTGGGAAAGAAGGGAGGGAAAGAAAACCAATGACAATAACATCAGCTCGGCATTATGGTCAGAGCAGACTGACTGAGAGTTATAAATAAAGCTGAGGTGGCGAGCTGACTCAAGACAGAGCTTACTCTGGGATTTAGGAGGTGAGGAAGCCCGACTTCTTCTATTATAGGTGACAACAACAGCAGTTTTTATGCGTCTACGTGTCTAATGTTCTATAGAGTTTCTAAAACCAATGGGAAGTCGGTTAAAGCAACATGTTTATCTGTTTCTCTTCTAAAAGCTTCAGACTGATATCAGAATATCTCAATTATTTATAATTCTGTCAAACTTTTAATAATTAATGCGTGACTCAGTGATTATATTTCATAATTCTTTCTGTAAAACAGTGTCAGGGATCCGGACATGATGCAAGTCCATCACAGAGCAACACACACACACACACACACACACACACACACACGCACACTCCAAATTGAACTACCAGCATTGATTTTGGGAGGTGGGAGGAAACCCAGAGAACCTGGAGGAAACCCACACAGGCATGTGGAGAACATATGAAACTCCACACACACACACACACACACACACACACACACACACACACACACACACACACACACACACAATAACCCGAGAGCAAGATAGAGCCAGGAACCTTGGAGCTGTGAGGCATCAGTGCTACCCACTGCACCAGCACTCCACCTACTAATATTAAGATTTCTAACACCAAAACTCAACTCCAGTTGCTCTTTATATAATCCTTCACTCTCAGACAGTAGAACCTGGTCCTGCTTCTGAGACTCTGTGTGAGTGGCTGTGTGTACCTTTCATTATCTTAGCATCAGAACCTTAAATAATCAGTGAAGAACCATTTTTTAAAAATTTTATTCTTTGGGATCCATGAGGCAAATTCTGTTATACGCCACAACCAACCTTTAATGAAGAAGTTGCTTTCGGCTGCTCCCTGTTCGGGGTCGCCACAGCGGACCAACTGGTCCGCACATCAACTTGGCAAATGTTTTACGCCGGATGCCCTTCCTGACGCAACCCTCCCATTTTTCCGGGCTTGGGACCGGCACTGCATCCAGTGGCTGGGGTTGAGGCATTGGCTGGGAATCGAACCCGGGCCTTCCGCATGATAGGCGAGAAACCTACCACTGAGCCACCAATGCCCCATCTTCTACAATCATATGGACCTTTATAAACTTACTTGATAAGGGATAAATATATCAGTGCTGCATAAACTGAATCCACCAGAAGCCATAACATTTTCGACAATCACTAATGACAATCACAACCAACCTTTAATAAGGTTCTTATATTTATGATCGAGTTCCTTACAGTTTCTGTACCACATATCCTACACAGCATCATGGGAAACCTAGAGTCTAGCCCAGGGCACTCAAGTCACACACTCACTCACTCACACACTCACTCAGTGACGTCAATCATACTACAACACATGTCTATCACTGGGGGAGGAAGACGGGGCACCCAGAGAAAACCCCTACAGCACATGGAGAACGTACCCACCCTCACAGGCGGGAATCAACCCTCTAACCCCCAGAGGTGTGAGGCAGACATGCTAACCACTAAACCACCATCCCCGCTGTTATTATTGAGCTCTTATAATTAATAATCCAAACCACACTCACAGCTAGGACCGTTCTGTTGGCCACAGTATACACATACAAATGTAAACAATGAGTTGAATAAAAATAAAAGTGCCAGGACGAAACAAGAAGGGGTTTTCACAGCGATGCCGTTTTTTGAAGAACCGTCTTTGGTTCCTCAAATAACATTTCAGTAAATGCTTCTTAAGAGACCCTCCACCTTTTTTTTTTTTTTCTCAGCGCCTTTTGTTCAGTCGTTATACACCGTGACAAAGAACCATTTAAGAACCTTTATTATTAATTAGTGTAGTTTAATATACACCGATCAGGCATAACATTCTGAGCACTGAGAGGTGACGTGAATGGCGCTGATGATCTCCTCATCATGGCACCTGTTAGTTGGTGGGATATATTAGGCAGCTCTTGTGGGGTGTTCCTGGTCAGGGTCATGGGCGGGCAAGACTCACTGATGCACGTGGGGAGAGAAGGCTGGCCCGTGTGGTCCGATCCAACAGACGAGCTACTGTTGCTCAGATTGCTGCAGAAGTTAATGCTGGTTCTGATAGAAAGGTGTCCGAATACACAGTGCATGACGGGTCAGCAAAAGGGGGACCAACACAACATTAGGCAGGTGGTCATAATGTTATGCCTGGTCGGTGTATGAATGTATTTTTGATCAAAACGGAAAAAAAAAAGATTCAAAGGTACTGATTAGTGACTGTGTATAAACGATACATACATATACGTGATTCTGTAGTAAACTAATTTAGGTCTGAGCTAAAAAAAATAAAATAATATTCAGTGTTTAAACTCCATTTAAAAAAAGCTGAACATGAATAATATGCCTGGTAGTTCAGAGGGTCTTTTCTGAAGCACTTCATTTCAATCCATTGAAAAGAAATGCTCTTGTTCAGCGTAACTGTGCGGTTTGCAGATAATGAAGCGATCGACTGAGTGTTATTTGTCCCCTTATGGCCTTTACCTCAGTTTCTCTGCTCAGAAGAAGGACCATCTGAGCCGGCTTATGAAATCTCCTCCACTGTGTAGGATGGAGAGAAAAGAACGAGGAGGTGTGGAGGACAACGGAGGCAAGCGGCCTCGAGTTCAAGTTTGTTTAGTTCTGAGCGCATTTTCTATAGAGGGTTTGAGCTGGAAAAAAATGCAGCAAATCCAATAACATATATAGAGAGAGAGAGAGAGAGAGAGAGAGAGAGAGAGAGAGAGTGCTTTATATACGGCACAATGAAACATAAAGGAATAAGGAAACGTAGGAATAAGGAAAACGACAGAAATGAACAAAATGAAAAAAAATGGAGTAAAACAGGGGAAATTAAATATTTATACTCACTAAAAATGCAAATAAAATGTAAACAAAAATCTAATAAATGCAAAACAAGCAAGTAAAAAAAAGGTAAAATAAAAAATTTAAAAAAATTGTGCATGGGAATTCGTTTGTCCGTTTTGGAGAATATTTATTATAAAATATATTGTATACTTATATACTGTATATTAAACATTTATGACACTCCAGATCCAAAAAATGAAGGTTCACCTGCTGCCTTGCGTAAACTTTAATGGAAGATCACAAGTAGTCAAGACAACGGATTAGTTTAATTTTAATATTTGAAAACAAATTAACTTGAGTTCAAGTGTTAAATATTAACATTTGATTAACAAATGAGTTTTAAATATTATCTCTTCTTATATCTGACATTACACTGCTGTGTATTCGGCGAAGGCCTTCATGTGAAGGCATTTAAACCAAAACAGACTCCACCTGTGTGTTTGTGGAGGGTGGGATAGCGCACGGTTCTGACGCCACACCTGTTTTTCAGGAGGGAAAGACAGGAGTAGTCTGCTGAATATGTTAATGTGAGCTGAATCAGTACACAGCAGGCGAGCTGCCAAAGCTCTGCACACCCACACGAGCTCACAGCCGCTGCGGGGACTGGAGGTAACCCCAGGGGTCAGGCTCATGCCTGCTGCGTCTGCTTAGTGCCTTTAAAGGATACGCGTTAGCAGGTTACTGCATGCTAGCAGAAAATATGTTTGGTTTTTAATATTGATTAATCAGAATATATTACACAGATCGCTACGGCAACAGAGGAGGAGGTGGTTTGAGGAAGTCCTCAGTTTGTAAAATAAACTTCTTTACCTTGAATGTTGTTTAGTGGGTGTGGCTGATCTATCTGTCTATCTATCTATCTATCTATCTATCTATCTATCTATCTATCTATCTGTCTATCTATCTATCTATCTATCTATCTATCTATCTATCTGTACATTTGTCTATCTGTCTGTCCGTCAGTCAGTCAGTCTGTCTTTCTGTCTATCTATCTATCTATCTATCTATCTATCTATCTATCTATCTGTACATTTGTCTATCTATCTGTCTGTCCATCAGTCAGTCTGTCTGTCTGTCTATCTATCTATCTATCTATCTATCTATCTATCTATCTATCTATCTATCTATCTATCTATCTATCTATCCGTACATTTGTCTATCTATCTGTCTGTCCGTCAGTCAGTCTGTCTATATCTATCTATCTATCTATCTATCTATCTATCTATCTATCTATCTATCTATCTGTACATTTGTCTATCTATCTGTCTGTCCATCAGTCTGTCTTTCTATCTATCTATCTATCTATCTATCTATCTATCTATCTATCTATCTATCTATCTATCTATCTGTACATTTGTCTATCTATCTGTCTGTCCATCAGTCAGTCTGTCTATATCTATCTATCTATCTATCTATCTATCTATCTATCTATCTATCTATCTATCTATCTATCTATCTATCTGTACATTTGTCTATTTATCTGTCTGTCCATCAGTCAGTCTGTCTATATCTATCTATCTATCTATCTATCTATCTATCTATCTATCTATCTATCTATCTATCTATCTATCTATCTATCTATCTGTACATTTGTCTGTCTGTCAGATCTGTCTGTCCGTCCATCCATCTATCTGTCTGTCTGTCTGTCCATCCATCAGTCTATCCTTCTGTCTGTGCCTATTTGCCTGTCTATCTACCTTGCTGTCTATCTCTCTGTCTGTCACTCTTATACCTCTTCATAAATCTGCTGTAAAAGTTTAAAAGTCGAGAAAGATATATATTTAAAGTCAACTCCAAAATTATTGGCACCCTTCCTAAACAGGAATTACAAACACAATATTTCGGGCTTTAGTTTATACTCGGTAGATTTATTTTAACAGAATATCTTAAAAAAAAAAAAAAGATTGCAGTATATTTCTGGTCAAAAACACTCCTTTTTCCTGATGACATGTCGACTTTCCTGCTCCGACACTGGAGACTCCTTCCCATCACTCGTAAACATAAACATAAACATTTCAACGCATGTACCTTACACTTGAATATTAAAGTACAGCGCATTTTTATCAATATTCGGTTTTAAACATCCTTGTTAGCTTAGAAGCTATAAAGTAGGAGAAAAAGCGTCCAAAACTAGCTGACCAATCCGAATCGGGAATGTCTCAATAGCACCAACGTAAAGGAGCCTGAATGAAAAGTGTTTGGATCGGGTTTATATTAACACCAGCACAGTACTGAAGGTTTCATATGATGACTAATTTCTGCGTTCGTTTTTCTTTTTTTTTCTTCTTTGTTCTTTTTTTTTTCCTTTTTATTGTTGATGTGGTGCCATGTGCTAGATCATGAATGGGCGAGTCATAGCGAAAGCACGAAACACAGCGAGACAGACAGAGAGTGGAAACGTATCTGTGTACAGCGTGTGGTGGCGTTAGAGAAAACAGTGGCTTCCGTGACTCTTCTTTGATATCTCAAAATCAAAATAGCGGCATTTGAAATTGGTTTCATCTTCGCTGACTCTCAGCCTATAAATAGAGCAGCAGCAGCTTTGTGAATGAGACTCAAGTAAAAAAAAGAAAGAAAAGAGTTTACTGAATGATTTTCATCCAGTTGGTTCAGCGTTTCCTTTTGTGTTTATTAAATGTTCGATATAAAAATATGGAGGATTTTATTTTAATGCAGATGATGGTTCATACAATGAACACGGAGTACAAATAAAAAGGGGTATAAATATGCACATATATTAAACATGTTGGTGCTTGAAAAAAGTTTTGTTTCAAATGGTTTCACATAAAGTTTTTTCTCATATCCTGTTACGTTACACAGCACACATACATAAGCAGTTAAGACTATGAAACAAAACATGACTGAAAAATTCCCTGAAAAATGCTGTCAGGTTAGCATAATGTTAGCGAGGTAGCTAATTTTTGCAAAGTAGATGATAAACATGCTTTCAGGCTAGCATAATGCTTGCTAAAAGCGAATATTAGCAACCTAGATGATAAACATGCTTTCAGGTTAGCATAATGCTTGCTGGATAGTTAATATTAGCAAAGTAGATGATAAACATGCTTTCAGGTTAGCATAATGCCTGCTAAATAGCGCATATTAGCAACCTAGATGATAAACACGCTTTCAGGTTAGCATAATGTTAGATAGGTAACTAATATTAGCAAAGTAGATGATAAACATGCTTTCGGGTTAGCATAATGCTTGCTAGATAGCTAATATTAGCAAAGTAGATGATAAACATGCTTTCAGGTTAGCATAATGCTTGCTAGATAGCTAATATTAGCAACCTAGATGATAAACATGCTTTCAGGTTAGCATAATGCTTGCTAGATAGCTAATATTAGCAAAGTAGATGATAAACATGCTTTCAGGTTAGCATAATGCTTGCTAGATAGCTAATATTAGCAACCTAGATGATAAACATGCTTTCAGGTTAGCATAATGCTTGCTAGATAGCTAATATTAGCAAAGTAGATGATAAACATGCTTTCAGGTTAGCATAATGCTTGCTAGATAGCTAATATTAGCAGAGTATATAATAAACCTCCAGTCAGATTAGCTCTCGCTGTTAATATGACTGAATACGACTTTAACTTCCTGTTCATTAATCACAGTTAGCTGGCTAGCATGGTTTGCATAAAAATCCTGTCATATTATTGAATGGTGTTAATCTGGAGATGAATATGGAATACCAACAAATGAAACTGCATTTATGTGTGTTGGTGCTCAAAAGTATTGTTTTTATACAAGAACATTCAAAACATCACTTGAAATTTCCCAGAAAAATCCTGCTATGTAGCTAATATTAGCAAAATAGATTATAAACCTCCAGTCAGTCAGGATAGCTCTTGAATTTTATTTATATTAAATATGTCAGTGCTCAAAAGTATTGTTTTTTTCACATGAACTCTCAAAACAACATGTAAATTCCCAGAACAATCCTGTCAGTTTAGCATAATTTTAGCTAGATAGATAGCATTAACAAAGTAGGTTATAAATATGCTGCCAGGTTAGCTTAATGCTTGCAAAATAGCTAATATTAGCAAAATAGATTATAAACATGCTTTCATGTTAGCATAATTCTTGACAGAGCACTAATATTAGCAGAGCAGATTCTAAACTTCCAGTCAGTCAGGTTAGCTCTCAGTGTTAGCCACATTATATCACATTTATTGAAGAATGTTCAAATCCTGTCAGGAAATCTTATATGATTTTGCTGTGTGTCAGTGTATGGCGACTGAATCTGACTTTAGCTAGTTAGCAGAAGATAATAAAGAGATGAAAATGATAGAAATCCTGTCAGGTTCTGTCAGGATAGCTACCTGGTGCACTTAGAAGTGAAGATCATGAAGAGTTCCTAAAGAAATCTATAAAGGTTAGCTAGCAAGCTAGAATTAGCAGTAATGATTATGAACAGTTATGACTATGACTTAAAAATCCACAGAGAAATATCAACATATTAGCTAATGTTAGTTAGCTGGCTAGTTTTATCCCAAAGTTTTAAACAGTTAGAGGTGCAACTGAAAAAAAAATCCTCAGAGAAATCCTGTCAGAATAGCTAATGTTAGCTAGCTGGCTAGAATTAGCAGTAAAACTCATGAGCACCCATGACTATGAAAAAGTACAACTTAAAAATCCTCACAGAAATCCTGTCAGATTAGCTAATGCTAACTAGCTAGCGAGAGTTTGCGATTACAAGCATCTAGGAATATGATGTAAAGGCTCTCACAGAAATCTTATGGGGTTATAT
>JAUCMX010000025.1:15058270-15063270 GCA_033459395.1 Hemibagrus guttatus | reverse complement strand
CTGAGGTCACACACACACACACACACACACACACACACACACACACACACACTGCTCACTTGACAGCCTGCCAGTCTGTTACACTGTACATATCTGATGTAATAGTTCCTGATGGCCCTAGTTTTCTGCTGATGCTAATGAACAAGTTTTTTGTTTTTTTTTTCTTTTTTCTTTTTCTAACCTCTGAATCCTTCAGGAATCTGATGTTATTACAGTTTACATGTAAAGTTGTTGTTTTTTTCAGCAGGGAGGTCGTGCTCAGGTCTGCTCTGCGTCTTCTCACCTGCTTTATGGACAGAAATTCAGTAAAAGTGACACAAAAAAGAACTAAATAAACAAACAAACAAACAAACAAATAAATAAATAAAATCACACGTTTTCCCTGCTGGAAATATTTGACTATATTTTTATATTTTCTGTTATGTTTTTAAATTTTATTGTAAGTCTATTCTATTTTTTTTTAAGATTTGATTCCATTTTCATGACACGCACTGTCAAAAAAAAATGACGTAATTGTCAAAAAAAAATTTGAAGTAGATTTAGAATAAAATTGTTTTTAATATATTACTGAAATGAAAGATATAGTTTAACGGCATAAATTCTGATACACATATTTTTTAGAAACAATTTTTATCTGAAGGATTTATTTATTTATTATTTTTTTTTAATTATTGTTTGTTTATTTATTTATTTATTTATTTATTTATTTATTTATTTATTATTTTTAAAAATATTGTTTGTTTATTTATTTATTTATTTATTGACTGATTGATTGATTGACTGCAGTTGTTGTTAACTATGTGCTAATCTAGTCTCGACAGAAAATATCCAGAAGTTAATTTTCTGGTGGAAATGTTGAGATTGTGGCAATAAAACAGTTTTTAAAAAAAATGTTTTTAATTTAATATGGTGGAAAAACTCTACTGTAACAACAACAACAACAACAACAAAAACGCAAACAGAAAATGTTATTGCTCTGTGAGAAAAGGTCAAAGGTCAATATTAAATATTATGCCATATTATTGTTTATGTTTTGAGTGGTCAGTGTATTTAATTGGTTCTTTCTTTCTTTCTTTTTTTCTCTGTCTGTCTGTCAGTCTGTTCTGATAGAAACATGACCCTTGTCTCCGGCTCGTGCCGCAGCGATCCTCCTCCTCCTCCTCCTCGGCCCGAGCCCCTCCGTGACGATGGAGCGTGTGGTGAATAAATCGATGAGATGTATAGAGTACACACAACGCTATAATTTTTGTCCTGGCGTTTTTGCTGAGGAAGGCACTTCTCTTTTTTTTTTTTTTTCGCTCTCCCTTTAAACGTCACTGAAGCAGCAGTAAAAATGTTTTAGAGATAAATATTCCATCAGTGAGCTCAGAGATTTTTGCGGTGCTCTGCCAAAACTTGCCAGAGGTAAATTCCTAGCTTTGCTCATTGTTGGCTTCGATTCTGACAACAACAGGAAGCTGTGCCAAAAAAACTAGCCGTTAGTCTAGCCATGAGGGGGAAAAAATCCAAAATAAACCTGTGGAAACCTTGAGATCAGCACAGTGACATCTTTATGCTAACATGTACATGTGTGTGTGTGTGTGTGTGTGGGTGAGAGAGAGAGAGATAGAATCGTAGAAGTTTTTATTCCTTTGAAAGAAAAAAGTTATCTTAAAATGTTCAACCTGGAGGTCATCAAGAGGCCAGTGGCCATGATGTCATACAGGAGGTATGAAACACACAACGTTATACCTATATGTGTGTGTGTGTGTTTGTGTGGGTGAGTAAGCTCTGTCTCATACCCACATTTTAACCAAACACGCCCAAATAAAGTCCACTGTACACACAGACGTGTGTGTGTGTGTGTGTGTGTATTGGTATGCATGCAGAAAATGCCAGAAAAAGCAGACAAGCTCCTTAACCATGTTTATATACCTCAGTAAAGCCTCCTTCCAGTAACAGGACACGCCCTGATAACCCTGTTCGGCTCGAACACGCCGATTGCAACACGCCTCACAAGAGCTTTTATTTATTTAATTATTTATCAAGTTGAAAAGAAGCCAAGAATGAAAAAAATACATAGAAATATAGACTAGAAGGTGAATCGAAGGAAGTTTGGAATCTTAATCCGTGATCGGATTAAAACAAATACACCAAATCTATCCGAAACGATAAAGATCTCCAAATGACGACGAGTCAAACAGCTGAGAATTTTTTAGTTCTTTGACACTGTCTTTTTTTCTAACTCTTAGTGAGTCACGGTGGTTTACAGGTTAGGGGTGTGCCCAGTGATGAATCGGTACCCCAATATGTCTCGAGTCCCCATGTTCCCTGTGTAGGCTAAACGTTTCAGAAAAATGAAGGACGCTCTAAATCGTATGGTCAGTCTTGGAAAAGTTTCTGGTTTATTCTTATTAATGTGATTTATTTTGTTCTAGCTAGTTCTTCCGTCTTCTGTCTAAAGGAAGGCGAGAACCAGCGCACCAGCATCTCGAAACCGTCACAGAGCAGCTATCCACCCTCTTCCTGATACACCAGAAAGTAATGGCACCCCCATTCAACTCGTGATCTTACACCAGTGACGTCTTTCACAGAGTAAAGTCAGAAAGAAAGTACAATAAATGCAGAGACATGTGTGTGTGTTTTATTATTAAATTCCAGAGAGGGAAAAAACAGAGGAACTGTTTACAGCTGCTCTAACGTAAGCGCTAACAGGAACCTACTAGATTCACGTACATTAAATGTAACTATAAAGAGATAAAAAGTAAACGGATAAAAATGAACGAACTGCTTTGGAAGACAAGGAATAAAACCAGCAGTGTTGTAATTCGATTATAATCAACGTCAAGGTGTTAACCGCATCCGGTGGCTGTTTATTTGCCCCGTCACCGCATGCCCTTGAGTGTTTTATCACTTACTTAAAAGGCAAGGCTTAATTTTTTCTCCAGAATTTTCGAAACGCTGAATAAACACAGTAGGTGAGTAACATCAAAAACACATCAATCACTTTGACTCGACAGGAAGTATGTGTATGTTTCTGTGATCAGAAATCTGAGCGTTCCTTCCAGATCTGGGAACGGACCAGGAGTTAATTGGTCTTCAGAGGCGTGCAGCAGAAGGAGCTCTGAGAGAGCTTCACATGCGAGCTCCTGTACGAGGAGTGGAAATATTTTTAGCTTGGTGCTTTCCCCAACTTCATGATGGTAGCACGTTCAGGGTTTCACTGAAATGATGGCTTGAACTGTAAAACAGACACGCACACACTTGCAGAAAGCCTCTCGCACCCAGCCGCCTCACCGTCCTCTCCAGCTCGCGTTAATTCTTCATGTATTCATGTTTACAGATTCGTGTCAAGGCTTGAATATTCATCCTGCGTTCGAAAGCCGCTGCATTAAAACAGTGTCGCAGGCAGAATGTTCCGGTAACCAGACACCCACAAACGACAGAACGAAAGAGAACAGAGGAGGGGGAAAGAGGAGAAAACAAAACAAACTAAAAAAAAAAACAGTTATAAAAACATAAACGGCTCTTCATCCACCTCTTCGTGTTTTTTTTTCTAGCAAAAGCCTGTTTCTTTGTACCAGAATTAGCAGAAGTGTTTGTACTACCGTGTGTGTGTGTGTGTGTGTGTGTGTGTTGTGTTTGCATGTGTAGAGATGGACACGGATGTTATCCTCATGTCGGTGTGGTCAGTGCGTGATAAGAAATAAGAAATTCGTAGACTTGGAAAGGGAAGTGAGAGCAGTGTGGTTGTGAAAATACAAAAACAATAAAAAAAAAGAAATGTGGGTTGAGACGTGACACCAGAGATACGTCAAATAAATATATCCGAAAGATGAAATTAATTTTCGGTAATTGTTTAAAATTTAATTTTACATTCAGTATCATTATATCCTGAAACATTACAACTCATCTGTAAGTTCGCATTGTTGTTAACCCTTTGCGTTGCCGTTCCCATGGCAACAACAAGCGCAACATGCTTATAATTTGGTTACTAGTCTGGTCCTGTCTTCAACCCACCCCCCATCACCCCATGCCCCACCACCCTTCATCCACCCCCCATCCCCCATCCCCCATTCCCTCACCCCCTTCATCCATCCCCATCCCCCTCACCCCCTTCATCCATCCCCATCCCCATCCCCCATCCCCCATTCCCCCACCCTCTTCATCCATCCCCCATTCCCCCACCCTCTTCATCCATCCCCATCCCCCATTCCCCCAACCCCTTCATGCATCCCCATCCCCCATTCCCCCACCCCCTTCATGCATCCCCATCCCCCATTCCCCCACCCCCTTCATCCATCCCCCATTCCCCCACCCTCTTCATCCATCCCCATCCCCCATTCCCCCAACCCCTTCATGCATCCCCATCCCCCATTCCCCCACCCCCTTCATGCACCCCCATCCCCTATTCCCCCACCCTCTTCATCCATCCCCATCCCCCATTCCCCCACCCCCTTCATGCATCCCCATCCCCCATTCCCCCACCCCCTTCATGCATCCCCATCCCCCATTCCCCCACCCTCTTCATCCATCCCCATCCCCCATTCCCCCACCCCCTTCATGCATCCCCATCCCCCATTCCCCCACCCCCTTCATGCATCCCCATCCCCCATTCCCACTCCCTCTTCATCCATTCCCATCCCCTATTAGACCCTCCCCTAATCACCCTATCACCCATCCCCCCATCCCCTTCATCCATCCCCATCCCCCATTCCCCAACCCTCTTCATCCATCCCCATCCCCTATTCCTCTATCTACCATTCCCCCACCTCCTTCATCCATCCCCATCCCCCCATCCCCTATTAGACCATCCTCTAATCACCCTATCACCCATCCCCCCACCCTCTTCATCCATCCCCATTCCCCTGTCCCCCATTCCCCGATCCCCTATTAGACCATCTCCTAATCACCCTATCAACCATCCCCCATTCCCCCACCTCCTTCATCCATCCCCCACCCCCATCATCCATCCCCATTAGCACAGATGTCCTTGATAACTCTAGCGCTTCGTTTTTAGC
>JAUCMX010000025.1:15045770-15053270 GCA_033459395.1 Hemibagrus guttatus | reverse complement strand
CATAAACCATCCATTAACTTCATCAAATCATAGATATATATATATATATATATATATATATATAAAAAAGAGAGAGAGAGAGAGAGAGAGAGAGAGAGAGAGAGAGAGAGAGAGAGAGACGTGACAAAACGAATCAGGGAAAAAATTCAGACCTAAATAACCCCAACGAGAGTGAAGGAAATGTATTTTTTGCTAATTTTATGCTGGAAGAAAAATCCCACCCTGTTACGCCTTTGAGAGCAAAATGCAGAAGTAAAAAAAAAAAATACATTGTGTTAACTGAGACGTTCATAACAGACGTGCTGATCGGTTAAAGGCAATAACGTTTCCTGGAATGAAAGAATAATTTATAAATAAAGTTTCATTTTCAAGAGCTAACTGCTAAATGGCACCTGAAGGGTGGAATCAGCCAGAAGTTATTTTAGCATGGTTGATTTTCTGGTGCACACACACACACACACACTCAACACACACACACACACACACACACACACACACACACACACACACATGCAGGTAGACACACTCGACTGCACATCTCCCTGAGGTCTCGTGAAGGGTGGCACCAACTGAAGTCATGCGAGTGAGATAAAAATGAAAGTCAGAAGTGTCTAGTCGACTGAGCCACAGAGCACGCAGCTCTGCCCGGCACACAAACGGTTAAACTGATTTGGCTTGTTTCACATCGGCACACCTCTTTTTCAAAGAAGCTTCACTTCTCTGCAGCCGAGCTGAAACGCTCCCTGCACCACAAGCATGGGTGTCGCCGAGCAGGCTGCAGCTCTCACGTAGTGATGGGAATTCGGACTCGGTACACTGACTCAACTCACACCTTCATGACATTTTAATGATAGTGACGACTTCAACCGTGAAATCTTACATCTGCTGGATATTCGTTTGGATTGTATAACAAACAAACAAATAAACAAACAAACAAACATGTTAATTATTGCCTCGAAAACTTGTCTTCCTAAATGATCCGGCAATTTAATTGAAACACAAACAGATAAAAGAACAACAGAGACTTATATAGACTATGCAAATGGGCTACAGTGAAAATGTACCATGTGATCATCCATCCATTCCTCCCTCCCTCCCTCCCTCCCTCCCTCCCTCCCTCCGTCCGTCCGTCCGTCCCTCCCGCTTCAGTCTTATCTGTCCCTCCCACCCTCACGCCATCCATCCATCCGTTCCATCTATCTATCTACCCATCCTTCCATCCATCCATCAATCCATCAATCCATCCATCTATCTACCCATCCTTCAACCCATCCATCCATCCATCCATCCATCCATCCATCCATCATGCTTCAGTCTTATCTGTCCCTCCCATCCTCCATTCCTCACTCCATCCATCCATCCATCCATCCATCCATCCATCAATCCACTCATCTATCTACCCATCCTTCAACCCATCCATCCATCCATCCATCCATCCATCATGCTTTAGTCTTATCTGTCGCTCCCTCGCTCCATCCATCCCTCCATTCATCCATCCATCATGCTTTAGTCTTATCTGTCCCTCCCATCCTCCCTTCCTCACTCCATCCATCCATCCATCCATCCATCCATCCATCCATCCATCCACCCATCCTTCAACCCATCCATCCATCCATCCATCCATCCACCCATCCATTCATCCATCATGCTTTAGTCTTATCTGTCGCTCCCTCCCTCCCTCCCTCCCTCCATCCATCATGCTTTAGTCTTATCTGTCCCTCCCATCCTCCCTTCCTCACTCCATCCATCCATCCATCCATCCATCCATCCATCATGCTTTAGTCTTATCTTTCCCTCCCTCCTTCCGTCCGTCCATCCATTCATCCGTCTGTTCGTCCGTCTGTCCATCCATCAATTTTCTGTAATGTTTGTCCTACACAGGGAACCTGGAGTCTATCCCAAAGGATTGTGGGTACAAGGTGAGGGACATCCTGGACAAGGAGCACACACTCACACAATAAAGACAATTTAGAAGTGACATTCGCTACATCTTCAGACTGGAGAAGGAAACCAGAGAACCCGGAGGAAACCCCTGAACATGTAAACTCTGTGTACACAGTGCAGAGGCGAGGCTTGAACCCTCAACCTCAGAGCAACATTGTTACAGCTTTGAAGGTTTATATTTATATATATATATATACAGCATTTATTACAATCTCATTTTAATTCCATGACTACAGTAGAAGCACGTGTACTTCACCCTCACTTCCGTTAAGGACAATTAAATGATTTGCTTTCAGATTAATTTCTTTCTGAACATCGTCACACACTGTGACCTTATGTGACCTCATGAGTCAGTAATCAGTCACAGTGTCGCTGAAAGTAAAGAAATAAACAGAGAGAACTCGTCTTTCTTCTTCCCGTGAGCTGACAGATACAGTAGCTGACAGGTTTAAGTCGTTCTGACTTGAAAATTAAAACACACACACACACACACACACACACACACACACACACTACTCCACCCAAAGATCTTTATTATTATTAAACCATTGCAAAAGAGAAGAGAAGAGAAGAGAAGAGGATAGGAGAGAAGAGAAGAGGAGAGGAGAGGAGAGAAGATGAGAAAAGAAGAGAAGAGAAGAGAAGAGAAGAGGAGAGAAAAGGAGAGAAGAGAAGAGAAGAGAAGAGGAGAGGAGAGGAGAGAAGAGGAGAAAAGGAGAAAAAGAGAGAAGAGAAGAGAAGAGAAGAGAAGAGAAGAGAAGAGAAGAGAAGAGAAGATGACACAGTGAATGAAGGACACAGTGCTGCTATAGTGTGTGTGTGGGTGCGTGTCTCTGTGTGTGCATGGTGGGTTTATCACATCTACCAAAGATCCGGACTGACATTTTTAATATTAGTAACTGGCAACAAAGTTCAGTTTCACCCAAAATGCCAGTAAACTCCTCCAGCAAGCGATCTGTAGAAAGGCCAAGATCATTTACATCAAATCAAACTTTCTCTCACTTTTTTTTCTGCTTTCACTTCTTCATTAGATCTTGTCTCATAAAACGAATAATGACCTTGAGTTACTAATCAAAGAGTCAACAGTTGTAGATGGAAACAGATGAGGGTTAAGAGAACACGCAGTAGCTACACGGTGTAACATCAGGCCAACATCTGTATCAGCTTACTGACGAACATCTTCGGAATTTAGATTGAATCTCAAAAGGGGGCGTGGCTTGATTCTTAATCCTCAACAGTTCCTTGAACTCATCTACACCTCTCGATTTCATCTAAGCTGTTTCCTTTAACCACTATTTCCACAGCTATTGTTTTTGTTTTGTGCAGGGTTGCCAAGTCCACGGGTTTCCTGCAGCATACTTGGAAACTGTTGCTGTAGTGATGTTATAAAAATTATATCTGATTAAAAATGCTTACTTCCTGTCTTCGGTTTAAGTGCTAGGTTTGGTATTTGGACTAGTTTTTGGGTTAGATATGACTGGGCATTGGACTAGTTTTTAATTGGTAATTGGGCTAGTTTCTGGGATAGTTTTAACTGGTTATTTGGCTAGTTTCTGAGCTAGCTATAATAGGATATTGAGTTATTTCATGAGCTAGTTGAGTTGGTAATTTGGCTAGTTTTTGGGCTAGCTTTGATTGGTCATTGGGTTAGTTTGTGGCTAGTTTTTAATTGGCAATTGGGATAGTTTCTGGGCTAGTTTTTAACTGGTTATTGGGTTAGGTTTTGGGCTAGTTAAATTGGTAATTTGGCTAGTTTTTGGGCTAGCTTTGATAGGTAATTGGGTTATTTTTGTCTAGTTTAACTGTTAACTTGGCTTGTTTTTGGGCTAGCTTTGACTGGTCATTGGACTAGATTTGAGCAAGTATTTAATTGGTCATTGTGAACGTTTCTGGGCTAGTTTTTAACTGGTTTTTGGACTAGCTATAATAGGTCATTGGGCTAGTTAAGTTGGTAATTTGGCTAGTGTTTGGGTTAGCTTTGCTTGGTCAGTGAGCCAGTTTTGGCCAAGTTTCTATTGCCTATTTGGCTAGTTTTGTTACACAGATCTGGCAACCCTGTGTACAGGCTTCATATCTCACTCACACCTGCATATAAATAAACTAAAACAATAATTAACATACTGCAAACTGTGCAGCAGCTCCTCAGCTAGACCTGAAACTATCTGGAAAGATTTCCAGAAAAATCCACATCCTATTAATAATATCTATATTTATATCTGTTCGGTTCAACCTGAGTAGCGAACCTGGTTACAGCTGTTCAGTTTCCTCTGTTTCATGAACATGCACGTCATGTATTATGTCATAAAAATCATATCAGTGATTCAGAGCAGACGTTTTGTGTGACGAGTCCAGCAGCTGGAGTTAGTTAATAGTTTATGTTCTTCAAGCCCTGTATGCATCTGTCTCTGAAAGTTTAACGAGAATCTGAGTAATCGACCAATTAAAACTAAGTATTTGGGTGTACACATTTGAGCATACTCTATTTTCTGAGAAAGCTCAGATCTATCAATGTCTGTAACAAGATGCTGGAGATCTTCTCCCAGTCTGTGGTGACGAGTGCCATTTACTGTGCTGTGGTCTGCTGGGTGGTCAGCATCAGTGCCAGCAGGATTAACAAGCTCATTCTCAAGGCTGGATCTATCACTGGACACAAACTGGTAGGTCACTGTGAGGAACAGGAGGTCACTGAACAAACTGCTGTCCGTCGTGGACACTCCGTCTCACCCGCTCTACAACACACCACAGAGTCAGAGGAGAGTTCAGATTCGTGTCACAGAGAACGTTACAGGAGATCATTCACACCATTCGCAATAACATTGTCCAATAGCTCACCTGTGTGTGTCTCTCACACTGCACTACTACAACTTTTAACACTATTTTCTAGACTCTCAAGGTTCTTCATATTTATTATCTACTGCCAGTTTGCACGTGTGTACTGTAATGTAAATATTGATCTAAATATGGTTAAATACTTAAATACCTTTAACTTATTGTTCTATATATCTATCTTTATATCGATCTTTCTAAATTGCTGAGGAATAAATCATGTTATTATTGCAAAATTCAGGTCAACTTCAGGCTCCATCGCTCCCTAATAATTGTCTGGTTGATTATTTTCCCCTGAAAGCACAACCTGTAGTCTTTATTCCATCTCCTATAATAAACTCATACACCATATACTACATATTCAACATGATACATGATACAACAATACTCTTTAGCACAGAATTACTGCTCCTACACCAGATATAACATCTAAAATGAAAGAGAAACATTTCCATTTTCAGTTTTACTCATGCTGTTGAATATTTAGATTAAAAAAAAAAAAAAGAAAGATTGATGCTCGGTCCTGCATGACTGCACTACTTCCTGCCAAAATTCTCACCAATTTAAACCGGATGTTCTCATTATTTCCTGTCATGTGTGCATATATGTGTGTGTGTGTGTGTGTGTATGTGTGTGAGTGTGTGGGTGTCTATGTTTGTGGTTTGTTGTGTGTGTGTGTGTGTGTGTGTGCATATGTGAGCATGTGCGTAGGTGTGTGTGTGTGTTAGATGTTAGATGTGTGTCTCTCAGCAAAGCTATTTGAACAGCAATTAAGAGGGATTTAAGATGACCTAAATTACCTTTCCTACACTTTAAAGTGCATTATAAATATCACTCAGCTAATGCGTAGCGCGTTTCAACTCATCCCGTGATTGATGTGACGGCTAAATCGCTTTAATCTTCAGGTTCTAGCCCTCCCCCGCCCCCCAGCAAGAGAACTCTTCTTTTTCTCCAGACGGTTCTTGCGATACAGCGGAAAATCCAGTGGAAGTCTGAAAGCCTGCTCTCTCTCTCTTACTTCGTCCTCTTACTTGCTGCGTCACTTTTTCTTGCGCCACTCTTCTTGCGCTTCTGATAGCAAATCCCAGTTGTGATGCTGCCGTCGCTGCTGTGAGATCGCAGCCTGATTGTGTTTGGCTTTTTTCATTAACTGTTATTGGATTGACGTCACTGGGGAAGTGATGTGTTAACCAATCTGTGAATCACGCAGACAGGTTTGTTATTGCAGAGCGCCTTAACGGATTCTAATGCAACCCGTTCCTTCGGCTTTCGCGCTCCTATGACCCCACGTGTCAAGGGGAGGGGATATTTACTGAAAAGAAAAGGCCTAATTGTGACTAATTTTCATTTAAAAACACACAAAAATCCTTCCTTTTGTCGACACGGCTGCAGATGGCACGAGCTGGTGACTGACACCTTAATAAATTGGATCTGATAATCGCAGAATCAGACAGTAATCAGATTGGTGGCTCAATTGGATCGCCTTTATGTGAACACCTCCATAGATCCGATTGAGCTCCATCCGAATTAAATTCCAATCGGTTTTGAAAGATATCGAAATAATCTGGTAAATGGGAAAAATTAGCCATGTGAACGCTCGAGTCTGGCTATTAAAAATCTCCATCAGGTCTTTAATGAGCTTAAATTAATGGTATGGGCATCAAGGCAGGATACACCCTGGACGGAGTGCCAACCCATCGCAGGGCACACACACACACACACACACACACACTCTCATTCACACACTACGGACAATTTAGAGATGCCAAACAACCTACCATGCATGTCTTTGGATTGGGGGAGGAAACCGGAGTACCCGGAGGAAACCCCCGAGGCATGGGGAGAACATGCAAACTCCACACACACATGGTGGAGGCGGGAATCGAACCCCCAACCCTGGAGGTGACAATCAATTATATTCATATAAATAATAATTATAATTTTGTGGGGGTTTTTTTTTTAATAAAGTGATTTTTGCTAGCCTGTTTAACCAAACGTGTTTATTTTTAAATGTTTATTCCTACAAATGCACATAGCACATGCAGTAAGTCGATGCCTCCTGCTTTGTTTGCCACCGTCATGTCTGTGAGTTTGGACGTACCGCTTGCATTAAACACGAAAATCGAGCTACGCCAGTTTCTGCCTGTCAGTGTGGAGCCGGTTGAGCAGATTTCATAACCAAAACAGCTGCACGTCTCATCGTGTTTGCATTTTTGGTTTCTGGAAAGGGAAAGAAGGCAGAACTTTTAGAATGAAGTCAGATTTTCATTGTTGTATGAAGTGAAGGCCAATGGTGTTGGGAAGCTGCTGGGTTTGTGTGGTGGGGGGGAAGCCCCTGTGGGGGTGGGGGGTACCCCGGTGTAGGATGATACAACTGAAATGTACAGTCAAGCCCGAAATTATTCATACCCCTGGCAAATTCTGACTTAATGTTACTTTTATTCAACCAGCAATTTTTTTCTTGATTAGAAATGACACAGGCGTCTATTTGGAATGGTACAGAACTTTGGATTTTTCCATAGACTGTGACAGTTTGCAAAGGGTATGAATAATTTTGGACATGCCACTTTTTGTTCAAATGTAAATAAAAGCTGAGAAATATTTTTTCCCACAATGATGCCTCTTGTACATCGTCTTATTATCTTTTGGGAGAAGCCTGTGTCATTTCTAATCAAGAAAAAACTTGCTGGTTGAAACTTTCTTTTTTGTCCATTTTTGGTGACCTCCCTC
>JAUCMX010000025.1:15030770-15043270 GCA_033459395.1 Hemibagrus guttatus | reverse complement strand
ATTTTAGATTTTAGGCCATCAGTCAACAAATATAAAACCTTTCACTGAAAATCCATCTGTTTCACATCACCATTATTTGACAGCTATAAGATGCCACAAAAGTGTTGATGAAAGAAAGCACTTAATGCAAGAGAGCTGTAAATTACGGGACTCGTGCATGTTCATGCGTGTTCATGTGTTGGTGTATTAAGCATTTCCCAAAACTACCCCTCCCCCTTTTACCCCCCGACACAGCAGTGTTACACACTGGAGGCGTTCAGAAACCTCGCTCCATCTGTGCAACCAGGAGCTGTGACCCCTCATCCCCCTCGTCAACAAACCCATCACATGTCAATCAAGCTGTAACACGTGAAGCTACACGCTGCTGTAACAAGCCGCTTCACGAGCGATGACATCATCCGGATCAGAAAGCATGCTCAGATCTCAGATACAGCTGTTTCTTTTGTAAAGCTCAGATTAGGTTATGCTCACAAGGATCTGAAAATAAAACCCTCTGAGGTGCATGAGCGACAGAGCTTGACCTGCGAGTAAGACCTCCGGCTAAGAGAATAGGGGTGAAGGGGGCTTCACTCGAGTGTGGAAGTTCCAGACCATGGGAAGCTTTCATGTCCTCAGTCTGAAAAGGTGTGGGTGGGGAAGTGCATCTAAAGTCCCCCAGAGTGGTTCCCCATGTGGATGACATAATCTTTTAAGGCCCAGGTGGAGACCTCTGGATGAGTGGACTGGCTTCTCAGGTACACTGCAAAAAAACCAAAAAAAACAGAAGGTGCTTCCCTGCTGAAAGTCCTGATTTTTCCAGACTCTGTGAGAGTTATGTAAATGTTTATGTGTGTGTGTGTGTGTGTGTGTGTGTGTGTGTGTTGGTATTTAATCTAGTCTGACTATTTTGTGCAGTTGTTTATGTCTGTGTGTCTGTCAGTAAAGCATGAGTGACTGTCTGTGCACTCGAGCTGCTTGTTCTGTCTCTTCGTTCGACTGAGTAAGTCGTCATGAGTCACAGGCCTTTCCCCGGGCTTGATTACTTGGCTCTGTCAGTGCCTGAGTGTGTGTGTTCGTGTGTGTGTGGGTCCTGGAAACACTTCAGAGACCTCTGTTCTGTGTGTGTGTGTGTGTGTGTGTGTGTGTGTGTGTGCACACGTGAGGAGTTTGTGTGTGTGGGTGTTTGTGAGAAAGTGAGTGTTCTCTCAGTGAGGGGTATGTGTTTGTCTGTCTCACCCACACACAGCTGTATCACCGCCACTTTATTCTATTTACTCATTACTAACAGTAGTGAAGGCAACAACAGCAGGACATCTTCTCTAACAATCTGACCAGTCTAGCTTATCCATCCATCCACCCATCCACCCGTCCATCCATCCATCCATCCATCCATCCATCCATCCGTCCATCCATCCGTCCATCTGTCCAATCATCCAGCATTCCATCCATCCAGCATTCCATCAATCCATCCATCCATCCATCCATCCATCCATCTATCCATCCATCCATCCATCCATCCTATTTCCTCTGTTCAGGCACTCTTTTCTGTCATCAAACTTATCTATCACCTTTCCCTCCACCCATCCATCTACCCATCTACCCATCCATCTACCCATCTACCCATCCATCCATCCATCCATCCATCCATCCATCCATCCATCCATCCTCTCAATGCATCCTTTCCTTCTTTCCATCCATCAGTCTTATTTCCTTTGTCCAGCTCCTTCTTTGATCACTCATACCATCCATCCATCCATCCATCCATCCATCCATTCAACCCATCCATCCATCTATCCATCCATCCATCCATCCATCCATCCATCTATCCGTCCATCCATCCATCCATCCATCCATTCAACCCATCCATCCATCCATCCATCTATCCATCCATCCATCCATCCATCTATCCATCCAGTTTAAGGAGGAGATGGTACGAGCTGGTAAACGACACAAGCTGTTACTAATTAAATCCGTCTCAGACACGTACAGAATGATAACTTCGCTCACATGTGGTGTGTTTGGTGAATCAGCAGCAGCAGCTGTGGGACTTGCTAATCAGACCCAACGCTTATATGAATTAAGAGCCTGCTAATCCCGATCAACTCGGTGACGTGTCACATCTATACGCAATTATACGAGTGGGAGGTCATGTGATTTTAGACCAGTGCTGTTCGTTTGAGACGCTCTGTAATGAGGGTTAATATGATTCACTGAATCACCGTTCATTTAAATCGCAAAAAATAAAAAATTCAGATGAGCAATTAAAGAAGATGAGTCGCTGTTATCTGCCATCCCAGACGGAGATCAGGAATGTCGGCTCGAGAGAGGAATAGAAACTGGCGGTAGAGGACTGGGTGAGTCAGGAACGATCGTGAGAAAGAGAGAGAGATAGAGAGAAAGAAAGAGAGGGAGTCTAAAAAGTGGCTGGAAAAGTTTAAGGCTTTTTTCACGGTGGGGTTTAAATTATGTTCAAAGTCTTGCCAACATGTGCAGTATATTCTCACGTACTATGGGTTTATGCAAGTATTACTGGAAAGAATTCTTACCAAACATGACACACACACACCCACACACACTCACTCTACCTCCATAAAACATCTCTGAGAACTGAGAGTCTGACACACTACCTTTCCCAGGTGACTAACGAGGTGCTGACCTCATCACTGACCTGTTACCTGTCACCTGTCACATCAAGGCTGACAGACAGCAGCGAGAACCCGGCACTCTCACGCGTCAGCGCCTCGCTAATGATGCTAACAGCGAGCGATCCGCAGTCACGTCGACGGCGCGTGGAGCTGGCTTACAAATCCTCGAGTTGTAATTTCTTTTCTTGTAATTACTCCCAAGCCCTTTTGTCTTGTCACGACTTGTCGAGACTGTAGAGCATTTGAGGAGGAAAAAAAAACAACCAATTTCCTCTCTGAGTGAAAACAGATCTCTTCCAGGACATATTACGAGCAGGAATAAAATATCTTAACTATTTAAGCAAAGATAGATTTTTTCAGTAGTGTGTTTAGTAAAGGTTGTGACCCTCCTTTTTCATTTATTGTTAATTTTTTTGAACACAGGTATAAAATGGAAGTGCAGCAGGTCGTATGAGGATGTGTGTCACATGAGCGCGTCACGCTGGGGGACTCGTGAAGCCGGTTTCATATAAAATCCAACATGATTAGAAACTCTGAGATGATTCAACAACTAATAGCAAAACAAAGAGCACAGCTTTCACCTCCCTCCTGAGCAGTTATATTGCTTCATTTGGCTGCTTTGTGCCTGTGAGACTCTGCAGTGGTTTCAGTGAAACAGGACATAAAAAAAAAAAAAAGTGGAGAAAAAAAAAATTCAGGAATAAAAATATTAGAACAGTTTAATCTAACTGGCTTTCTTTCTTTATTATTTATATCCATTTATATTATTATTATTATTATTATTATTTTATTATTATTATTATTATTATTATTATTATTATTATTATTATTATTAATGAATGTTTTTTATATAATTTTGTTTTTAATGATTTCAGATTGTTCTAGATGTTTATCACAATTATTCATCCATTTTTCAGGCTAAACAGGTGGCTAACAGGCTAAACATCAGGCTAACAGCTGGAAATTGTAGCCTGGATATCAACGAGAAATATTAAGAGATTTGATCCGATCCTGACGCAAATCGAGAAGGTTGGAACTAGCTTTGGAATTTTTTTATTTTTATTTTTTTTCAAGCGATAAGAAAAGAAAACATGATTTAATGCCATAACCTTTTGCATTAACTACTGTGTTATTATTTTAAAAGAATATTTTTAATGAATATTAATAATTAATTACTCATTATTGTATATTTTTTATATATACAATTCATATTTAAAATATTTCATAAAATGACTAATTCTTTAATAAATTATTTACTTTTCATTTTTTTGTGTTTTTTTTTTTTTTTTTACTTTTAAAATTTCTTCAAATGTTATTAAAGATAATTGAATCATTTCAACTCAAATAAAACGTATTATCCTATTTTTTAAATATTAAAATAAATAATAAATAAATATGAAACCACAGCTGATGTTTTAGCGCATTGTAGACAGTAACGAAAACTCTGCAAAGAGCTGCTGAGGAAATGCAAACCCTTTTTTTTCTTCAAGTATTTATGGGAAATAAAAGAGTCTATTTAAAGCAGGAGGCTGTTCTGGCTGCAGACTTTCACTTCCTTCAGCAGAGAATTTCAGGCCCTTCAGGATCCTGGAGGAGTTTCATCAGGACAGAACCGAGCTGCAGATTAACTCACGGCTAATTCGGCGCTGAAACGCGGCTGCTTTATTGAACCCCACAGATTTTATCGGTCATGTGTTTGGGTGCATCGGGAGGCCAGAGAGCAGTGAGTCACAGAGACTCCTCACTCCAGCCCCAACCTCCTACCACCTCGCGGCTGATTAACGGGAAGTGGGAGGTGTGTTTATTTCCCCATTTCACCAGGAGCAAAGCGTGGGGGTGGCGTGTGTGTGTGTGTGTGTGTGTGTGTGTGTGTGTGTGTGAGATCCAGTATGTAAGGGTGTGTGTGTGTGTGTGTGTGTGTGTGTGTGAGATCCAATATGTAGGAGTGTGTGAGTGTGTGTGTGTGTGTGTGTGTGTGTGTTAGATCCAGTATGTAGGTGTGTGTGTGTATGTGAGAGAGATCCAGTATGTAAGGGTGTGTTTTTGGGTGTGTTTGTGTGTGTGTGTGTGTGTGTGTGTGTGTGTGTGTGTGTGTGTGAGATCCAATATGTAAGAGTGTGTGTGTGTGTGTGTGTGTTAGATCCAGTATGTAGGTGTGTGTGTGTGTGTGTGTGTGTATGTGAGAGAGATCCAGTATGTAGGTGTGTGTGTGTGTGTGTGTGTGTGTATGTGAGAGAGATCCAGTATGTAAGGGTGTGTGTGTGTGTGTTATGTGTGTGTGTGTGTGTGTGTGTGTGTGTGAGAGAGAGATCCAGTATGTAAGGGTGTGTGTGTGTGTGTGTGTGTGTGTGAGATCCAATATGTAAGAGTGTGTGTGTGTGTGTGTGTGTGTGTGTGTGTGTGTGTGTTAGATCCAGTATGTAGGTGTGTGTGTGTGTGTGTGTGTGTATGTGAGAGAGATCCAGTATGTAAGGGTGTGTGTGTGTGTGTTATGTGTGTGTGTGTGTGTGTGTGAGAGAGAGAGATCCAGTATGTAAGGGTGTGTGTGTGTGTGTGTGTGTGTGTGTGTGTGTGTGTGTGTGTGTGAGATCCAATATGTAAGAGTGTGTGTGTGTGTGTGTGTGTGTGTGTTAGATCCAGTATGTAGGTGTGTGTGTGTGTATGTGAGAGAGATCCAGTATGTAAGGGTGTGTGTGTGTGTGTGTGTGTGAGAGAGAGAGATCCAGTACGTAAGGGTGTGTGTGTGTGTGTTATGTGTGTGTGTGTGTGTGTGTGTGTGTGTGAGAGAGAGATCCAGTACGTAAGGGGTGTGTGTGTGTGTGTGTGTGTGTGTGTGTGTGTGCTAGAGGCTGGGTGGGTCCACACCTAATTATCACTTTTTTGGCCTGTGAAGCTCTGCATGAGCCGCGCTGGAACAGAGAGAGTGGAGGAGCAGACAGTGTGTCTTTGTTTTACTGTCCACAACACCAGGTGTGTGTGTGTGTGTGTGTGTGTGTGTGTGTGCATTATCTGTATGTTTGTGTGTGTGTGCATTTGTGTATATATATGTGCGTGTCTGTGCATGTGTGAGTGTGTGTTTAAGTCTGTGCATGCTTGTGTGTGTGAGTTTATGTGTGAGTGTGTGTACATGTCTGTCTGTCTCACACGTCTTGTTTCAGACGGATGCTGATCAGGCTGCTGATTAAATCCACCTGCAGCGGTGCTGAATCCTGCGTTCTGATTGGTCAGAAGCTGTTGATCACTTTCCTTGAGCAGCATCTCTGACCGCAGTGCACCTAAAACCCACATGTTTATATTACAGCGCTCCTTCTGATACACCTCGTTTCTATAGTAACACAGTCTTCAGTTTATCCTGCACAAATTCGACGTTTTCTGCGGTTTCTTGGTCACATAACAAACAGTTTGATTTGTTAATTTAAACTTTTTTTTAATTTTTAATTGAACAGTTAATAACTTCCGGTGAAGAAAACAAGAAAGACTGATGGGTTTTTAACAGCCATAACTAGTTTTCATGAAGGTCCTGTATGGCTGCTTACAAAGAGCTGACCCAAGCCAAGCATTCCATGTCAAGGCTCCTCACAGGAAGTCGTGCCACCAAGCTTGGGCTAAAAATAGAACAGACCGCCCACACCACCGATCTGTCAACAAAAGATCGCACGGAAAATCACCTAGCTTTTGAAGGCATGTCGAAGGCAACGCTGGTATCGTGGGTTAAGTCTTTCAAAACAGCTTTCGCTGACTGAAAAAAAATTCGTAAACTCAATTTCGCAAAGTTTTGAGCGACTCCCGAACGTAGCGCAACTTAGCCGGCGTTCGGTTCGGTTTGTATGCAAGAATGCTTCGTATGCCGATCTGAATTTCTTGCAAAATTTAAATTCTTATGGTGAATATTGCTAAGGGCGGGCATTCGTATGCTGAGATTCACTGTACTATAAAGTCATGCTTTGTGAAAATAATCAACTCCAGGCTGCGTGACATGACGCCACACCGGCGCTTTATCGCTTCCTTTATGTTGATCATCATCATTAGATTAGATTAGATTAGATTCAACTTTATTGTCATTACACATGTACAAGTACAAGGCAACGAAACGCAGAATCATCATCATCATCATCTTCATCATCATCATGAACACCTGGTGAACATTTTATACACTACACATTCCCACATTTCCTTTCCTTTTCTTTTGTCGACTCTCAGCATCTTAGCTTTATTTATTTTCTTTGGAAGTCTCTCGCACCTCAGCGTTTCCTCTGAAGACTGGACGCTCTGGTCAGACCAGACAGTGTTATGATGGCCTCCTCAACCAAACGGCTCTCTCTGTAACGTCTTGGGTTTCTTCTTTCCACTGCACACTGCCTGTTTTGGTCAGATAAACACAGCGGCGTGGGTGGAGTCGCCCGGCCCTCGCTTTCCCCAAAGACTTGGAAAACAAGCGCTAGAGCACGAGGGAGACGCTGCAGTGCGCCGTGTGAAAGCAGGCAGGGTTTTCCATCCACATTGTGAAGAGGGTGGAAATTACCCAACATGCTCTCTGAGGACAGGAGATAAAACAACAATACATGAAAAGGTCAGCTGCTGGGAGAAACTGGAATCTGGTTTATTTAAAGAAGTTTACTTAGCGGATAATGTTAGCTTACGGAGAGACAGAGAGCCACGTGGACAGCCGTCATCACCCGGACTCGCTGCTCACGAGCGTCTCCTTTAGCTGTGTGTGTTTACGGGGAAAATCCATATGCATGAATATTCATGAGATCATCCCACCAGCCAATCACGTGAAAGCAGATAAAGGTTAAGAGATCGAGTTAATGTTCAGTAGCAGGTTCGGTTGTTAGTGGCGACTCGTTACGGCCGTGATGAGCAGGAAAGCATCTCAGAAAAAAAACAACACTTCAAACCTACAGGTGGATGAGCAACAACAGCACACGACCACGTCAGGTTCCTCGCCTCTCAGCCAAGAACAAGCATCTGAGGCCTTCATGAGCACAGAGTCACTGAAACTGGACAGGTGAAGGGTGATAAAGGGCAGAAACTTGTCTCACTGCAAAACCACTGCAGACCAGTAGATTAACAGAAGTTATGTTTAAGTGTCAGTACTGACACTCTGTCTGTCTGTCTCTCTCTATTTGTCTGTCTCTTTCTGTCATTATGTTTCTGTCTCTCTCTTCCTGCCTCTGTCTCTTTCTGTGTGTCTCTCTCTGTCTGTCTCTTTCTTTCTTTCTGTCTGTCTGTCCCTTTCTGAATGTCTTTGTCTGTTTCTGTTTGTCTCTTTCTTTCTGTCTATTTCTGTCTGTCTTTTTTCTGTCTCTTTCTGTATGTCTCTCTCTGTTTGTCTCTTTCTGTCTGTCTCTGTTTGTCTGTCTGTCTGTCTCATTCTGCCTGTCTCTTTCTGTGTCTCTTTAAGTCTGTTTTTTCTGTCTGTCTCTTCCTGTCTGTCTCCATCTGTCTCTCTTTTTCTGACTGTCTCTTTCAGTCTGCCTTTTTTTGTCTGTGTCTCTATGTGTCTGTCTCCACCTGTATGTCTTTTTCTGTCTGTGTCTTTCTGTCTGTCTCTTTCTGTCTGTATTTTTCTATCTGTCTCTTCCTGTCTGTCTCTATCTATCTGTCTGTATTTGTCTGTCTCTCTCTGTCTGTCTGTCTTTGTCTGCCTCTATCTGCCTGACTTTTTCTTCCTGTTTGTCTCTTTCTGACTTGTTTCTGTCTTTCTGTCTGTCTCTCTTGGCCTTCGTTTTTATTCTCTCTCTTATTCTCTCTCTCTCTCTCTCTCTCTCTCTCTCTCTCTCTCTCTCTCTCTCTCTCTCTCTCTCTCTCTCTATCCCTCTCTCTCTGCCCCACCTTTACCCCTACAGTGTCCTTTTCTGATGGATACTCAGGCGTTGTGGCTGTCTGCCTTTTTCCACAAGCCAGTGTGTGTGTGTGTGTGTGTGTGTGTGTGTGTGTGTGTGTGTGTGTGTGTGTGTGCGTGTGTGTGTGTGTGTACCTGTATGTCTGGCAAAGTTGAATAGCCAGGTGTGCTTGACTTGGCTGCATGATAACACACTTGCATACCCCGTCCTCCACACACACACACACAAACACACACACCTTGCACACACTTGTGTTCTTATTGTCTGCTAAATCCCTAAATCTTGATGTAGATAATTAGTTAAGTGCTTTCTCTCTCTCTCTCTCTCTCTGTCTCTCTCTCTCTCTCTCTCTCTCTCTCTCTCTCTCTCTGTCTCTGTGTGTGTGTGTGTGTGTGTGTGTGTGTGTGTGTCTGTGTGTGTTAGAAAGCTAAAATGAGGTCATGAAAATGCTGACTGTGGATTAGATGACACACACTTTTACTGACAACAGTCCGACCCCCACAAACCTCAACATGCATTACACACCACCATCGGCATCTTCTCTCAAAAACACAAACACACACACACACACACACACACATTTTGATATAATTAATCAACACTTTAAAAGCATTTTTTAAATTTATTGCTAGTCAAAAGCTTTTAAAGCTCACATTTAGTTCTTCCACAAAGCAGACTAAACAAATTCCGACTGACAGCTAAAGAAAATAACATCAGCTAGCAATCTTCCACCTTTCATCTTTCTGAAAAACCTGAACTGGGACTTTTCTTTTTGTCTTTTTGCTCAGATCAGATCTGTCCATCTTCACGGATCACGTTCAGAACCACAAATGACCCGTGACAGAAATGACACATGCGGATGTCTTACACTCTTACTCCTGTGGGTTACGGTAAATTTATTCCGGTTTTGCTTGATCCTTCATCCTTCATCCTTCTACAGAATTTCATCACAGCTGTTTAGGTTTCGGCCCTCCGTTGTTGTTTTGTCACGCCGATGATCGCTCAAACCATCTTGGGAGGTTCTGGGACACATATTGGATCATTTAAACACATTTATATAACAGATCTTACAATCTGAACTTAATTGTTTCTGCAAAACTGCTTTGCGACAATGTCCCATGTTAGAATTAAACTGAATTGAATACAGTGGAACCTCAGCAAAAGGAACTGAACTGGTTCTGGAGGCGAGTTCTTAAGGTGAAAATGTGTATTGTGAAACATATTTGTCCCATAAGAAATAATGTAAATGCAGATAATGCGTTCCATCAGCCCAAAAATATGACCAATATTCCCAATAGGAAGTGTATGTAAACTGTATGGCTGCTTACGAAGAACTGACCCAAGCTAAACATTCCATGTCAAGGCTCCTCACAGGAAGTCGTGCCACCAAGCTTGGGCTAAAAATAGAACAGACCGCCCACGCCACCGATCTGTCAACAAAAAAACACCCAAAAAATTCACCTAGCTTTTGAACGCATGCCGAAGGCAACACCGGTATCGTGGGTTGACTCTTTGAAAACAGCTTTCACTGACTGAAAAAAATTTCGTAAACTCACTTTGCTTGGCTTTCCACTGACGCAAACAAGTTTCGAACGGCTCCCAGGCGTACGCGCGACTTAGCCGGCGTTCGGTTCGGTTCATTCGTATGCCGAAAACGCTTCGTATGCCGATGCAAATTCCTTGCAAAGTTTCAATTCTTAAGGCGAAAATTCCTAAAAGGGGGCATTCGTATGGTGAGGTTCCACTGTAATACACTTGTAGTGTAACCCAAAAGGATCCTGATCAATCCTGGACAGCAGAGAAGGATCAACTAATCGAGATCGATATCGCTCCAGACGCGAAACACGTAACGATTCTTTAGAAATCGTGCAGCTAGGCAGCTTCTTCTCACGGCTCCTTTCATCGTTTAATCTCCTGTTCGTTTCAGTTTTGTTACAGAACAATGTGATCAAAACCTTTGAAACAGCCTCACTAGTTACCTGAGAATCAGAAAATCAGAAAGAACCAAAAGGAGATTTTCACAGCGATGCCTTTAAAAGAACCATTTTTGGTTGCCCAAAGAACCTTTCAGTCTTTAAGAAAACCCATTTTTCTCTAAGCGGTGGTTCATGTTTCATGTGGTCCATGTTTCCGTCCTGGATTAAAAGCTCGGATTGTAAAGAAGCTCCGGATCGACCGCGTGCCACTTCCTGTAGAAGCGTCTGATCCGTCAGGCTTCAGTGAATGGAGTCGGAAACGTGTCGTGTGATGTCGGCAACCACGACTGGTGAAGACGAGGAGTATTTCAACACATCCGCTTTCCTGTTCTCTGATTTAGATCTCGGACTGGATAACGAAGCCCAAAGCCAAATTTCTGGTTGTACAAGTTGATACAGACTCGCTGTGCTAATGACATTAGCATGCTAAGTGAGCAGGATGACTAGCCAAGCATCATTTCCAAATGTATATTTAAACATGGCACTAAATTTAATATGATCAGTCTGTGTATTTATATGTTATTTCTATTTTTAAGCATATTTTTTTATTTAAAAAAATTCTTTTAAATATATGATTATTTTTATATTTTATATTTATTTTTAATTCTAGACATTTCACTTTATTCATATTAATTTACGTTAAATTATAATAGATTAGATTAGATTTTTATTTTTTCTACTTACATTCTTGTTGTATATTTATGTTTTTAATCTAATCTTTAATTTTATTTTTGTGCATTTTCGTATGTAGAATGTGAATATACTACTACAGCTATTATTATACTTTTAAATATATGATTATTTTAAAATATTTTTTATATTTTTATATATATTATATTATATTTTTTGTGTGTAGACTGTAAATATACTACTACAACTATTATTATTAGTAGTATTGTTATTATTATTATTTAATTTATTTATTATTTATTTATTTATTTATTATTATTTATTATTTTATTATTATTGTTGTTAAATGGTGTGTGTGTGTGTGTGTGTGTGTGTGAGAGAGAGAGAGAGAGAGAGAGAGAGAGATTCATTTAATATAATGATATACTTTCTAATGATGGGGATGAACATCTCAGAGACTCACACACACGTTTACACACAGACCTGCTGAGTCAGTACTAATGTCCCTTTGCCAAAGGACAGTGAGATGGACACACACACACACACACACACACACACACACACACACACACACACACACACACACACACAGCTTGACTGATTGCATGTTTTGAGGCTCAGAGGCTTTTTGGCTAACCTAGTTGTCAAGAACTTTGTATCCTCCAGATGATTATGTCCATCACACACACACACACACACACACACACACACACACACACACACACACACACACACAGACAGACAAACCAAAATATAAACACTTGTTCTCATAAACCAGGGCCTTTTAGACTTTTTATTCTCTCTCTTATTCTCTCTCTCTCTCTCTCTCTCTCTCTCTCTCTCTCTCTCTCTCTCTCTCTCTCTCTCTCTCTCTTTCCTATTTGATTTGTTTGATCTGACTGAAATAGAGAAATGAGTTGGGCCACAGCTCCAGTCTCAGTCTCCTCCAGTGACCTGAACATTCATCCTGGTTTTCATTTTTCTGTTGTTTTTGCTGCAAATCTCTGATGTCATGAAGTTCAGCTTGACTCAGATTGCAAAAAGAACAGCGTCCTAGGTTCTAAATATAGTTCCTGGGTTGCAGAACATTTTCCACAACACATTCAGAAAAAGTTCTTGAGTCTCCTGTAAGACATTTTATTCTGAACTGGAATTTAGTAACTTATTCAGGAACCCAGGAACCAGTTCTGAAATCCAGGAACCTGGCAATAAGTTCTGGAACTCAGGAACAAGTCTGAAAACCACGATTGTGCTCTGAAGTCTAGGACGTTATTCTGGAACGCATGAACATGCTCTGGAACCTAGGAAGTTGCTCTGGAATCCAGGAGGGTTTTGGACCCTATGGATGTGGTATGAAAGCCATGAAATTGTTCTGGAGACCAGGAACAGGTTCTGGATCTTGGTGTTCTGAAACCCATGACATT
>JAUCMX010000025.1:15018270-15025770 GCA_033459395.1 Hemibagrus guttatus | reverse complement strand
TACCTTGATTTTCTCAAGATGACATGAACCCATCACGTCCTGTTCCACGGTAAATTATCTACGCTCGATTTTTTCACATATCATCAGCAAAAAAACCACAAGCTCTATTTTTTTTCAAATATTCAATCATGGGGACTGTAGGATTCATTCACAATACTCTGTTTATAGAATTTCCCCTGAACTAGAGCTGCGGTTAAACCACACCAAAGATCAGCAAAAAAAAACTTTCTATATGAAGGTGTGTGCTTGTAGAGAAGAAACTTCATGATGTACATGCTGAGAAAAACTCAGGAGGTCTGGAGCTCACGTTCCAGAGCAGAGTAAAAATAAAATGGTGAAATCGCAGGAGGTTCGGTGTATGGTGTATGGTGTATTTATTTATTTTTCTGTTATGGAGTCTTCTGGAGTCTCCTTTATTCTCCTCCAGCACTGACTTAACTCTTTATATAAAAGGATGTTTTAATATTTTTAAACATCCAAACATGGCCTTCATGAAACACCTATAAAAAACAACATTGGCTTACAGGATGAGAAAGATCCAGAAAGTGCTGTCAGAACAAAAGTGAAAGGATCTCCAAGGCTGCTTTTGGGTTTCCTGCGTTTGCTACGGTGAAGCATGAAGCATCTCCTCTTGAGTTTCTTGAGTGAGGTTCTTTAAGGAACATCTTAATGCAACATTTCCTGAAGCTTTTTTCTCAAGAAGATGTTTCCATACTGCTGAAGGTGGGAATACTGTACGTCGACCTGCACGTCACATGACCTTGTCCTCACATGTTCTGTGTTTCATCAGTATTAAAGTTCTGGATTAAATGATCTTCATCTTCATGCTCCTGTTGATGTCGTAGCCTTGTTCCTAGGCTGTATGTTTTGCTGCTTAGGTTTGAACTTTTACTTTTTCAATTCAATTTATTTGTAGTGCGCTTTTAACAATGGACGTTGTCTCAAAGCATCTTTACAGAATAGTATAGAGACATAGAGAAAAAATAATAATACAAGTGTTAAAGTTAAGTAACTATTTATCTCTAACATTTATCCCTAATGAGAAGCCTGATGCGACGGTGGCGAGGAAAAGCTCCCTGAGATGATATGAGGAAGAAACCTTGAGAGGAACCAGACTCAGAAGGGAACCTCATCCTCATTTGGGTGACACTGGACAGTAAATAATGTAAATGTAAATAATGTTCTTCCTACAACAGCAACCACGAGCTCTTGGGGAACTAATAGGTCAGTGTGGTTTCTGAGTTCTTTATAGATTTAGCACTAATTCCTTCCTGCCTTCCTGAGAACCACCAAGTGAAGAGACTCCAACCAGAGCATCTGGATGGATCGGGCAGGTCCGGAGAGAAGAAGTGGTCACATTAGGAGCTCAGAACTCCGGGAGCTCGGGAGCGGGACTTATAGCTTGAGAGAGAGAAAGACAGAGGGAGAACAATATTAACATATATTATTATATTAGCATAGAAGAAATTGCTTTCGGCTGCTCCCTGTTCGGGGTCGCCACAGCAGACCAACTGGTCCGCACCACAACTTGGCACAGGTTTTACGCCGGATGCCCTTCCTGCCTCCTATTTTTCCGGGCTTGGGCACTGCATCCAGTGGCTGGGGTTGAGGCATTGGCTGGGAATCGAACCCGGGCCTTCCGCATCATAGGCGAGAAACCTACCACTGAGCCACCAATGCCTCAGTATATATTGTATTAGCATAATATGAGTATATTAGTTAGTTAGCATAGAGCTTTATAAAGATTCAGCGTGGAGTAGAGAAACCTTCAACTGTGATCTGACAAAAGGACGTCGTAGCTGCTGCTCCTTCGGCTGCAGAGTTAGTCTTTTCATGGCTGAGGCAAAAACGTTGCTGTCACTTCACATCAGCAGATGTCCAGGTGAGCAGAGAGCCGGGAGAGAAGCCAGACTTCAGGCGGCTCAGCTGCAGTGAGAACCTCCAGGACAACCTCTGCCTCGTCTCTGTGAAGCCCCGCAGGCTGAGTGACTCGCACCGCCTCACTGAGGGCCGTCACCAACCCAGAGCGAGAAGATTCTCTGACAGGATGTGTATAAATGTAGCTCTGACAGGTTTAGTCACATTAATAACCAGGTTTCTTATCTTAGTTTGTTTCCATGACGATTTGAGACTGTTTATATTTCTCGAGTTTGTTTAAATAAACTTTATTGGGATTCACTCTCCTCCCACCAAGTGATTGGGACATGCTCATTATTCGTCATCTATAGTGAGCTCCATTTCCCACAGACATGACCACTCAACATCATGTTTCTCACATTTTGCTCTCCAACTCTCTTCTCTCTCTCTCTCTCTTCTCTCTCTCTCTCTCTCTCTCTCTCTCTCTCTCTCTCTCTCTCTCTGTCCATCTATCTCTGTCTCTCTCTCTCTCTCTTTCTCTTTCACTCTGTCTCTCTCTCTCCATCCATCTATCTCTGTCTCTCTCTCTCTCTCTGTCCGTCTATCTCTGTCTCTCTGTCTCTCTCTCTGTCTCTCTCTCTCTCTGTCCGTTTCTTTCTCTCTCTCTCTGTCCGTCTCCCTCTCCCTCTCTCTCTCTGTCCGTCTCTCTCTCTCTCTCTCTCTCTCTTTTCTCTCTCTCTCTCCCCTCTCTCTCTCTCTCTCTCTCTCCCCTCTCTCTCTCTCTCTCTTTCACTCTGTCCCTCTCGCTGTCTCTCTCTCTCTCCCCTCTTTTCTCTTTCACTTCTGTCTCTCTCTCTCTCTCTCCGTCCATCTATCTCTGTCTCTCTCTCTCTCTCTGCGCATGCGTGGCAGAGAAGCGAGTGTGGCATGTAGAGCGCGTGAGAGCGGTTGGCGTGTGCCAATTTTTCGGTACTAAAGTGCAATTTCTTCCATGTAATATTTCGGATTATTTATTTATTTATTTATTTACTTATTTATTTATTTATTTATTTATTTTGTGTGTGTGTGTGTGTGTGTGTGCGTGTGTGTGTGTGTGAGCAGCGTGTCGGTGAAGCATGGTGATGGCGGATCCGAGCGCGACGCTGTGTGAGAGGTTGACTCGCCGGCACGGTGTGTGTATAGTGTGTGTATAGTGTGTGTGTGTAGTGTGTGTATAGTGTGTGTATAGTGTGTGTATAGTGTGTGTGTAGTGTGTGTATAGTTGTGTTAGTGTGTGTATAGTGTGTGTGTAGTGTGTGTATAGTGTGTGTATAGTATGTGTATAGTGTGTGTGTAGTGTGTGTATAGTGTGTGTATAGTGTGTGTATAGTGTGTGTGTAGTGTGTGTATAGTGTGTGTGTAGTGTGTGTGTAGTGTGTGTGTAGTGGGGTTTTGTTTTTATAGTGTGTGCGGCGAGTGTAGAAGATTGTTGTGTTGCAGTGGTAACGTGGTGGGACATGAGAACATTGTCTCTGCCTCAAGAATGAACAGTGCTATTGTGGTGTTCCTGAATGACGTGGAAAAAGTGAGAAAACTGACCCAGAATGGAATAGTGGTCAATAATGAGATGATATTGGTTTCTCCCCTCAGTTCCCCAGCTAAGAAAGTATGTTGTCTAATGTCCCTCCTATTATTTCTGACGAGGCGATCGGTAAAGAGCTGTCTCGGTACGGGCGAATGGTCTCCCACATTAAGAAGATCCCCCTTGGCTGTAAGTCCCCACTGGTGAAACACTTGGTGTCTTTCAGAAGAATGGTGTTTATGGTGTTTAAAGAAGGTGTCGGTGAGCTGAACGTTGTTTTTAAATTCACTGTAGATGGCTTCGACTACAACATCTTTGTCTCTTCTGATACAGACATTAAGTGTTTTAAATGTGGTCAAACAGGACATCTTTCTCGGGCCTGCCCTGAGAGGCAGAGTGACCCCGGTGTTTCCGAGCGATGGGGGGCGGACGCGGAGCCCCAGAGCTGCCGCTGCACCGGACCTGATGGAGAGTGAGCCCCAAGCCCAGCCTGCAGCCCAGAAGCCCACTGGAGCTACGCCAGCCCGGGGAAAAGCCACGCAGGGCCGATCCGGTCGGGGCAGAGCCACTTTTGGGCTCAACCGGCCCGGGAAAAGAAGCCGTGGTCTACTGAGAAAAGCTCAGTGGGTTCTGGAGCAGTGCTGGAGCCGCCTGCGCTGACAGAGGCAGGCACGGAGGTGCAGGGCAACCGCATGGAAACACTGGACACTACACCAGTGCAGGGGGAGGGGGAGACGTGGACATGGTGGATGAGCCCGTTTTTATAGTGCCAAATAAAAGGAAAAAACAAGGTAAGGGAAAAGGGGGAAAAAGCAGGCTAAAAAAGAGACGAAGGGGGAGGAAGGAGAATCGACAGTGATGACTGCATCTCAGACTCGGTTTTAACTTTGATTCTCAGGAGGAACGATTAATGTCGTTTATAGTGCTGAGGACTTTAAAAGGTTTTTAAGGAACACCAAATGGCAGAAGAATGTCCATTAGAAGAGTTTTTCCCGGACCGCAAACAGTTCATTCTGATGATAAGTTCTTCAAAAGAGAAGGAGTTTTGTCAATGTAGAAATTTTCTGTCTGAAAAAACTGATAACTAGAGTGAATGGGAAAACTCTGACGATGAGTAATGTGTGGTGTTTTTATGTTAGAGTGGTTTTTACCCTCTGTTTGGTTTTATTTATTTTTTTTATTTTAATGTTTGGAATTAATATTGCGAGTTTAAATATTAATGGAGCAAGAGAGCAGAATAAGAGAGCTAAACTCTATGGCTTTTAAAGCAGAAGCACATTGATGTTGTCATGCTGCAGGAAACCCACAGTGATATCAGCAATGCTGCTGATTGGGTGAAGGAGTGGGATGGGTTGGTGATTTTAAGCCATAACACATCATTTAGTGGGGGAGTCGCCTTGCTCTTTGCTCGCAATTTTACCCCTTGTTCTTATTCAGTTGAAGAGATTTTAACTGGGGGGCTTTTAAAAGTGAAAGCTTTTTATGAGAATGAGGTTTTAGTTTTTATCTGTGTGTACACTCCCACCAGTGCAGTGGAGAGGATGGTCTTTTTGGACACATTGAACAATGTTATTGCTGACTGCGACACTGCAGATATTTTAATTCTGGGTGGAGATTTTAACTGTACTACGGATGATTTGGATCGAAACCACGCAGAACTTCACGTGGCTTCCCGTAAGCGTCTGTGGGAGGTGATGGAGGCCCACAAGTTAAGTGACATATGGAAAATTTTTTTAATAAAAACAAGAGACAGTAGACGTGGGTCCATCCCATGGATAACCACTCTCCCTGGCAAGACTAGATTGCTTTTATGGTTTTAAACACCAGCTAACGTTTTTTACACAGTGTTTTATTGTTCCAGTAGGTATCTCTGACATAGCAGGGTCCAGTGTACTATCACTAAAGAGAAGTTAAACCTAGGAGCGCCTACTGGCATTTTAACACTGCACTTTTAGAAGACACTAATTTTAGAGAGTTTTTTACTTATTTATGGAATTTTTTTTAAATCAGAGAAGGCAGCTTTTAGCTCACTTCAGCTGTGGTGGGATGTGACTGAAACACAAATCAAATTTTTTTGTCGACAGTACACTCTCAACGTCACAAGAGACATTATTAGATCTCTGAAAGCTCTGGAAATAGAAATAGTGGAACTCCAGCGTTTGGAGGCCACCGGAGAGCGAGGGCATATTGAAGCCCTCAAAAGTAAAAAAGCCAAAATGAACAACCTGTTAGACATTACAGCACGGGGGGGCGCTGGTCCGCTCACGCTTTAAAAGCGCAGCCGAGATGGACGCTCCTTCTAAGTTCTTTTTCAGCTTAGAGCAAAAGAATGGACAGAAAAGGTTCATACATGCTGTGCGAACAGAATCAGGGGACCTCTTATCTGAGCCCACTGAAATTCGCAAGCAGACAGTAAGCTTTTACTCAAAGCTGTACAGCAGTGAGTGGTCAGGGGCACAAGTGGTGGAGGACAGCTTCCTTGTGGGCCTGCCAAAGCTCTCTGAGCGAGCGGCCGGAGAGTTGGACAGGGAGCTGTCGCTGGAGGAGCTTCATGAGGCTCTCTAGAGGATGGAGAAGGGACGGGCGTCAGGTATAGACAGTCTCCCGGCTGAGTTTTACAAGGCTTTCTGGGCTGTCATAGGACAGGATGTGCTGGATGTCCTACGGGGCAGTATACGGAGAGGTGAGCTCCCATTGAGCTGCAGGAGGGCCGTCCTGACCCTGCTGCCAAAAAGGGGAGACCTGACACACCTGAAGAACTGGTGCCCCGTCTCACTACTGTGCACTGACTACAAGCTGCTCTCAAAAGCATTAGCCTCGAGACTGACTAAGGTAATGGAGCGGCTCATTCACCAGGACCAGACTACTGTGTGCCTGATAGGTCCATATTCGATAACGTGTATTTGATTCGTGACATTTTGGACGTCTCCCGGCTATTGGGCTTGGAGACTGGTCTGATTTTCCTAGATCAGGAAAAGGCTTTTGACCGGGTTGAGCATGAATATTTGTGGAAGGTGCTGGAAGCCTTTGGGTTCAACCCCGGTTTTATAGGCATGATCAGGGTGTTGTACTGTGAAATTGAGAGTGACTGAAGGTTAAGGTGGTTTATGTGCCCCTTTTAGAGTGTACAGAGGATCAGGCAGGGCTGTTCCCTCTCAGACATGTTGTACTCTCTGGCGATTGAACCTCTTTTAAAGAAATTAAGGAGTCATCTATCTGGTTCTAATATTCCACACGCTAAGCCTCAGTATATTTATCAGCTTATGCAGATGATCTGGTTGTCATGATAAACACACAAGAAGATGTGAATGTTTTAACTGCTATTTTAAATGACTTTCAGATTTTATCCTCTGCCAAGGTTAACTGGACAAAGAGTGAAGCCATTTTAGTTGGGGAGTGGGGAGGTGGGCAACCTCACTACCAGGAGGCTTAGCGTGGAAAAGAGGTGGTTTTAAATACTTGGGTGTCTACCTGGGGACCAATGAGTTTTTTTAAAAAAAAACTGGGAAGGTTCTGTAGAGCACGTGAAGGGCAGACTGAGCAGGTGGAAGCGGCTGGTCCCGAAGATGTCTTACAGGGGGCGAACGCTGGTTATCAACAACCTCGCTGTGTCGTCCCTCTGGCACAAGCTGGCATGCGTAGATCCACCGTCGAACCTGCTAGCAAACATCCAGGCCCAGTTGGTGGACTTCTTCTGGGATGGTCTACACTGGATTCCACAGAGTGTTCTCCACCTGCCGAAAAAGGAAGGAGGGCAGGGGCTGGTCCAGCTATCTAGCAGAGCTGCAGCCTTCCGACTCCAGTTCATCCAGAGACTCCTCACTGGACCCAGAGACCTAGTATGGAGAGCAGCAGCCAGTGAATTTTTACGCACAGTTAAAGGACTGGGGCTGGACAGAGCTTTGTTTTTAATGGACACCAAAATGCTGGACATTTCTGGATTACCAATGTTTTACCGTGGACATTTTAAGATCTGGAATGTTTTTTAAAAAAAAAAACAAAGGCTATTGAACAGTACACTGGCTGCTTGAGGAGCCTCTGGTATATGGCGGGCGACTGGACATCTCCGGTGCTCCTGAGCT
>JAUCMX010000025.1:15010770-15013270 GCA_033459395.1 Hemibagrus guttatus | reverse complement strand
CTGCTGTAGTTTCCCAGTCATCTGGCACTACCTGACCACCCAGAGCCTGCCTCAACTTCTGTCTAAATTCCTCACAACATTCCTCCTTTTTCAGCTTCCACCACTTGGTTTTCTTCTCTATCTCTATCTTTGACCTCCTCGTCTTACAGACCATCAAAGTCATCCTACACACCACCATCCTATGCTGTCTGGCTACACTCTCTCCCACTACCACTTTACAGTCACTAATCTCTTTCAGATTGCCTCTTCTACATAGGATGTACTCTACCTGTGTTCTCCTACCTCCACTCTTGTAAGTCACTCTATGCTCCTCCCTCTTCTGAAAATAAGTGTTAACCACAGCCATGTCCATCCTCTTAGCAAAGTCCACTACCATCTGTCCTTCAAGGTTCCTTTCCTTAACTCCAAACTTGTCCATCACCTCCTCATCACCTCTGTTCCCCTCACCAACATGTCCATTAAAATCCGCTCCTATCACCACTCTCTCACCCGTGGGAATACTCTCCATCACCTCATCTAATTCACTCCAGGATCTCTCTTTCTCCTCTAACTCACAACCTACCTGTGGGGCATAACCACTAACAACATTCAACATCACCCCTTCAATCTCTAACTTCAGACTCATCACCCTGTCTGACACTCTCTTCACCTCCAGGACATTCCTCACGAATTCCTCCTTCAGGACCACACCTACCCCATTTCTCTTACTATCCACACCATAATAAAACAGCTTGAATCCTGCTCCTATACTAGAGCCTTGCTACCCTTCCACCTGGTCTCCTGTACACACAGTATATCCACCTTCCTTCTCTCCATCATATCAGCCAGCTCTCTACCTTTCCCTGTCATAGTACCAACATTCAGAGTTCCTATTCTCAGTCCTACACTCTTACCTTTCCTCTTCTCTCTCTGTCTGCGCACTCTCCTCCCTCCTCTACTTCTTCGACCAACAGTAGCCCAATTTCCACCGGCGCCCTGTAGGTCAATGGCGCCGACGGCGGTCGTTGTTAACCCGGGCCTCGACCGATCCGGTATGAAGTACTGATGATTCGCATGGTTAAATTTGGCAATGTTTTACGCCGGATGCCCTTCCTGACGCAACCCTCTCTATTTATCCGGGCTTGGGACCGGCACAGAAGTCACTGGACTGTGACCACCCATGGCTAGATTAAATAAAATACATAAAATAAATCAGATTAATGTTAGAGCAAATTTATATCCGGGAATCTGAAAAATTCAGAAAGTCAACTGAAATCCACAAAACTAAACTAAAATTTAAAAAAAATAAAAAAATAAAAAAGATCAGCTGAGAAATTTAAAAAAGTCGTGTCTTATATTTCATTTCATAATAAACACACAATGCCTCTCAGTGTGCTGTGACCGGCTCTGACCGGCTCTGACCGGCTCCTGGCCGCTCTGTAGAGAAACACAGCAGGGAGGATTCACAGCGGTTAAAGCTAACAGACTTTACAGCAGAAATGATGGAATTAATCATCAGATAAAAGTCATTATTAGCGCTCGGATTCGGGAAAGAAAACCAGAGATTTCTGGGAGATTTTTAAATATTTGTGAAGCACGCGGAGGAGAAGAAGAAGAAAATCAGAAAGTTTCCCCTTCTCGGAATTCTGGTTAGACTTTTTTCTGGCGGTTGTTCAGGTATTTTAACACTTTCTGCTCGGCCGTGATCAGCCTCCGGAACATTTCCGGTGTGTTTACCTTGACGTCTCGTTTGGAAAGCGCTGCAGTTGTGTGTTTTCTCCCTGGAACGTCGCATGGAACTCGCTCCGAGACGCAGACGTGGCGTACAGCTCTGGCACAGACGTGTTGTTTCTAGCTGTACAGACGTCTGGATGCTCGGTGGGGTCGTATGAATTTGTGACAGAAACACATCCTGAAACAAGCCTGAACTCAGCTGAGCACGATAAAACACACACACACACACTCACACACACACGCAAACACCCCACACACACACACACACACACACATCAATCTGTCACACTCTGATCGCTTTCAACATAAACCTATCAACTGCCAAAATTTGTCGAGATGGAGCCTGAGCGCCCCAAAACACACACACACACACACACACACACACACACACACACACAAGGAAGAAGACGACTGATTTATGTGTGTCTTTCAACATACACACACACACAAAAAACTTCTCTATTTTTTTTTTTTTTCAAACATAGGCATACTCACAAATATTGTGAATTATGCACACACACACACACACACACACACACACACACACACACACGCAAAAAATATATAAAATATATATATATATATATATATATATATATATATAAAACACACACACACACACACTAGAACCCCTTTTTTTTTAATTTTACTTTTCTTTTACACACGCCCCACACACACACACACACACACACACACGAGGAAGACGACTGAATTTTTGTGTGTTTTTTTTTTTTTTTCAAACAAAAAAAAAACACACACACACACACACACATGCAAAAAAAAAAAA
>JAUCMX010000025.1:14970770-15005770 GCA_033459395.1 Hemibagrus guttatus | reverse complement strand
ATGTTTACACACAAAACCCAGGGGCAGAGGGAACGAGTGCGCGCCCTGAGTCTCCACAGCTGGATTAAAGTCACAGCTGGACCGAGCGTGTTTACATCACAACACAATCCACTCTCCCACTACACCACAGGACAAACATCTGTAACATCCCGAGCCCCGGGATACTTCGGGAGCTTTCCTTCATTTACTGCGGAACTTTTATCACTTTTATTTCTCCTTTTTTTTAACATGCTGCATTGTAGTTGTATATGCTTTATTACACATTTATTCATACAACCATCATCACTAGGTTATTACCAGCGTGCTCTGCTCTGATTGGTCAGGAGGTTCTGATGCAAGATCTTATACGTTAGCACATCTTTAGGGACTTCCCGTTTTCTCCAGCTGCAGGACGTTTCCAGGGTTTGTCTTTTTGTCTTGTCTTTAAGAAGCTGGTAAGGGAAGGAGTATGTGTAGCTGCTATAATGCAAGTGATCAGAAGATGCGTTGAATGTGACTAGAAATGGATAAAAAAGTTCAATTTTGTTAGACTTGGCAACAACAGACTTAACAGTAACCCTGCTGTTTATTTCCCAAGTGTTTCATTCCTTCCAGAATATTCTGTAATTAAGAAAAAGACTTTATTTTGTCTGATCGGTGAAATCCTTTACTTCATATATAATCCCAGAGAGTTAGGAAGTTGAGGTGAGAGCACAGGGTCAGCCATGATGCAAAAGGAGGAGAGTTAAAGGTGTGGCTCAAAGACCCGACAGCATCAGTCCTGCAGATCTGAACCCTTAAGCTTCTGATTATTAACCTAGAGCTTTAAGTCTTAAGCCGTTAAGGCTAGCGTTTTCAAGTCCAAAACCAGGACTAGCTGAGATGGTGTCAGGATTGAGACTAAAAACCATCAAATTATTAGCTAGTTGGCTTCAGTTATGCATTTACGATTAGCTTGTAAACTCAATTCCTGCACAAATGCCAGAGTTCTGAGCTCCTAATGTGACCACTTCTTCTCTCCGGACCTGCCCGATCCATCCAGACGCTCTACCTCTGGTTGGAGTCTCATCGCTTGGTGGTTCTCAGAAGAACTCAGAACCCACACTGACCTATGAGTTCCCCAGGAGCTCGTGGTTGCTGTTGTAGAAAGGACATTATTTGCATTTACATTATTTACTGTCACCCAAATGAGGATGAGGTTCCCTTCTGAGCCTGGTTCCTCTCAAGGTTTCTTCCTCATATCATCTCAGGGAGCTTTTCCTCACCACCGTCGCCTCAGGCTTCTCATTAGGGATAAATGTTAGAGATAAATAGTTACTTATCATTTTTCCTATGTTTCTATACTTCTCTAAAGCTGCTTTGAGACACATTGTTAAACGCGCTATACAAATAAATTGAATCGAATCAAGTATCAGCGCGTCAGTCAGCCGTCGCTGCTCCAGAGTCTCTGAGATGAGGACCACGGATGAGACGTACAGTAAAGTTCAACCACAAATATTAGCACGTCGTCAGGGATTAGTAGCAGAAGCAGGGGATTAGTAAAAGTTCAAACCTAAACAGCAAAACACACAGCCTAGGAACAAGGCTACGACATCAACGGGAGCATGAAGATGAAGATCATTTAATCCAGAACTTTAATACTGATGAAACACAGAACATGTGAGGACAAGGTCATGTGACGTGCAGGTCGACGTAGTCTTTTCTCTCACATAGAAAAGCTTCAGGAAATATTGCATGAAGATGTTCCTCAAAGAACCTCACTCAAGAAACTCAAGAAGAGATGCTTCATGCGTGACTGAAATTGAATTGAATTGAATTTATAAAACATTGGAAGGGGTACGGTGACTTGGTGGTTAGCATGTTTGCCTCACACCTCCAGGGTTGGGGGTTGGATTCCCGCGTCCGCCGTGTGTGTGTGTGGAGTTTGCATGTTCTCCCCGTGCCTCAGGGGTTTCCTCCGGGTACTCCGGTTTCCTCCCCTGGTCCAAAGACATGCATTGTAGGTTGATTGGCGTCTCTAAATTGTCTGTAGTGTGTGATTGCGTGAGTGAATGAGAGTGAGTGTGTGTGCCCTGCGATGGGTTGGCACTCTGTCCAGGGTGTATCCTGCCTTGATGCTCAATGACGCCTGAGATAGGTACAGGCTCCCCGTGACCCGAGTATAGATCGGATAAGCGGTACACAATGAATGAATGAATGATAAAACTTTGAGATTTGAGCTCTACAGCTTTACGTTTTAGTTCAGTGTTTTCGGGAGACAATTTATTCAATAGCACATTTTTACTTCCTGCTGCTTGTTGTCGTAACTGTATTTATCAATGATCTAATATTAATGGTCTACTGTATGACACTACAGTTATTTTACTCCGGTTCTTTATACCAGTGATACTTATATTAGCTGTGATGTTACATTTCATACACAAGTTCAGGTGATAAATATCATAAACCGAGTGAAATATATATATATATATATATATATATATATATATATATATATATATATATATAAATAATATTTCCTATTAAATATTACAATAAACCTTGAGATCTTCTTTCTTGAGATCTTCTTTCAGTTAAGTCATTTTGGTTTGTCGTATAAATAAACGCTAAATAAAACTAAAAGCTACTTTAGAAACTAAGTAGAAACTTCGGAGGCGTAAGCGATACATAAAAATCACACGTTACGTAGCAAATAAAAAAAAAAGGCTCCTGCAAATCCACAAACGTTTCCTCCAACGTTTAATCGGTTTCACTTCTACACACTGACCTTAGCAGTAGCAGTAGCAGTAGTAGTAGAAAATCTTTGACAGTTTAACTGTATTAGTATTTTCTGAAACCTTTTAGAAATTGATTTTTTTCTGAAAATCACGGCTGTTGATCGAGTAACGGGTTTGAAAGTAACACAACTGAGGGTTTTTTTTTTTTTTGCTTGGTTTTTTATAGGCAAGGAATCAGCAAAAACACAAAATGTGGTTTGTTAACCATGGTTTCCTTTTGCGCAAAAGAAAAAAATCCCTATGTGCTTCTATGTTTCGGATAAACAATATCTAAAAAGAAACAAAAGGATGTTTTCATGGTCTGTGTGTGTATCGTATGTGTCGCTTCTTGCTCCTGTTGTTGTTGTTGTTGTTGTTGTTGTTGTTACTGCTACACTTACATCATCTAACACAATTAGACTCGTAAATGGCTCTTATCTGATGCCCCGCAGTTACAGTCTAGTCGCTCTTTAAGGCCACGGCACTGATAACAGCTCAGTAATCAAATCAGTGCTTAGAAAGAGAAAGAAAAAAGAGAGACATGATGTGAACTGGACTGAAAATAACTTTAACCTAGCGTAAAACCCGACAGCCGATAAGATAAACACGCCCTGGGGTTGTGCTGGAAGTCACCCGGACCAGACAGGTGTAGTTATGGCTGGATGTCTCATACGCTGTCTGGACTGGTCTGGTTGTCAGAGTGACTTTCAGTTAAAAAAAAACAACAAGAACAAAACAAACACACAGTGACACACACACAGCGGTGTTTAACACACTTTGTACAACTGGGAAAATGAATAAAGATTTGATTTGAGGCCAGATTCTCTGCTTCCTCCTCCACACACAGCTCTGTCTATCACACGTTCTTCACGTGTGAACGTTTTCACTGCGACACTTTGTTTTTTTCACACGTAGTGTCTTCGCTTTTATTTTCGCTTCATGTCATTTTCCGCATGTGATTTTCTCACACAGAGCAACATGAAGAGGGTATTTACTCATGTTTTCTTACATGTAGGGTCATCCTTGTGGGCACTTTCTGGTGTTTTCCCAAATGTAAAGGAACCACTGTGGAATCTCACATGTAGAAGCATCTGAAGGGCCTGTTTTCTCAAACATAGGCACACCGAGAGGGCATTTAATCATGTTATCTCACAGGTAGGGTCATCCTAGAGGGCACTTTATGATGTTTTCTTACATGCAAGAACACCATCTCCTATATGTGAGGAACACCTAAAAGGCATTTAAGCATGATTACTCAAATGTATGAGCACCTAGGGGGCACTTCACGATGTTTTCTTACATGTACTTGCATCCTAGTGGGCACTTCCTGATGTTTTCTGATATTTGGGGCACATAGAGGGTACTGCATGACATATTTTCCATTGAAAGGGCGTCATAGAGGGCAAGCTATCATGCTTTCATGCATGTAAAAGAGCCTATAGGGCACTGTATCACATCTTCTCAATTAAGGAGAGCCATTAGGGAGCTTTTTTTTAATCCTGCTTTGGCCACTATTCCACGGACACCCTAGATGGCAATTATTTTGACATATTACTACATATGACATATATCTACAGTACGTGCACCCTATAGGGCACTTTCATTGTTCTTTTTTTTTTTTAAACAATGGGACCATCTGGAAAGTCTTGTTTTGGCTAGTGCTGAAACTTAATGCTATAAGGGCTATTCAATCTGTCTCAGACAGGAAAAAAATCACGGGGGTAGAAAATAAAGATATAACAGAGGTTGTTTTGTGTGCATGTGTGTGTGAACAAGTTCAAACCACAATAGGTAAGCAATAAATGACTGTGTGTGTGTGTGTGTGTGTGTGTGTGTGTGTGTGAGACACTCAGTTGCAACCTCTAATTAGAGAGGAAATATGTGCACTATTTTCTGGGTGGACTGATGTGTCTATCAGAACAGACAAAAGCCCATTTCAGGACAACAGTCTCAGATACCCGGCCTACACACACACGCACACACACACACACACACTATGTCTCTGTTTCATTCTACGTGATTATATGTTTTTCTGCCATTTTTGCCATCTTCTGAAAACCCATCTAATAAGCTCATCATATGGTTGAAGAACGAGAGAGATAGAGACATGAACGTGTCTTTTGAGTTCTTCCCTACTCCCTTATTGCGAAACCGTCCTGACCGTGTCCTGACTTTGCTGTTCCCTCCTGCACTGCTGATCAGAACTACACCCAACATTTGAAATCCTGCTTGTGGTTTGAGAGTTGTTTCAGTGCTACCCATGTGGACCCTAAAGGAGAAGAGAGACACTGAACAAAGAGGAACTGTGCACACCAAGAGTTTCTGAGGTTTCCTGTATCTGAGGAATGCGAGGACTGGCGGCATTTCACTGAGCTGTTCCTAGATCATCTGGATCTGATCCACGCTCCATTTGATTTGCATGCACCATTTCTGATATATAGATCCTAGGTGGATCTAAAGCCTAATCTAATCCAGGATCAGATTTATCTGAATATCTACAAACATGCGGCCTCTGAAGGCTGATCTGATCTAGGAGCCGGGGTACATGTGCATTAGGATGTGATGGATCAGATCATATGGAGTTATTAATCAGACTTAGTCTGACTGTTATATTCTGACATCAGAATTAACTAAAGCTCGCCAAGCTCATGTTGTTGAGCTCGAGCTGTTCCTAGATCAGCACTAGTTATTATGTTATGCATAACCTAGACAAGGCATGTTTTGAGAATATTAGGCCGGCTGTGTGTCACAAATAAGCAGCCTGGTGTTTGATCTAGTCTGATCTAAAATTTTGTATAAAATATAATTTCTATGAAGACAAGAGCATGTGAAGCTGAGTGAACTGTCCCTAGATCAGCTCAATAAACATGCTCAATACACAATCCTCATCTGATAACAGAGTAGCGCGCGTGCCTCAGACAAAGTGTAATCACGCTAATTAGCGCACCAGAGCTAACATCGAGGGTCTGGTGCTCATTACATAACAGGAAAGCAACAAGCACGTTGATTTACGACGTTAATCACATATAAAACCTGACGTGTTGATTGGGCCGAGGGGAAACTCAAACGTCTACATTTCACACACAGCGTCCCAGAAATTCCTGCAAGTCAGCTTCACAGCGCCTCCTACGACTCACAGCGTGACATTACAACAGCAGCGTCACTTCTCAGACGTCTTTCCCAACCTTTCTACTAAATGCAACAATATTCTGTTTACCAGAGACATCAGTGAATTCTTTGCGTTCTGGCATTTGCTCTGATGGTTCTCCATTTCACTGTGTGTTGTAAAAATGGCAGTCAGATCTAAACATCGAACACTCATCTCAGGCTGCTGGCTTTGACTCATCACTTCATAGTTGTCCATTCATTTCTGGTTACAGCGTTGCAATACATTCAGGCAAATTTACTGACTGTTGCGTGTTGTTATTGCATCTTTAATCCACACTAAAGATATCTGTGCAGATATGAATACTTGCTTGTTGTGTGTGTGTGTGTGTGTGTGTGTGTGTGTGTATGCGTGTGTGTGTGTGTTTGTGAAAAGAGGTTGGGTTTTTGGGGTTATGGTTTTATATCTGATTGACAGTTTGAAATTTCAAGGGACATTTGGCTGTTTGTAGTATTTATTTATTTATTTTTAAATTTCCTTTTTTCACGTTTACAAAATCAGCAGCCTTTACTTAATTAATTCATTCATTCATTTTGTTTATTTCTTTTTCTTTTTCACATTTGCTAAATCAAAATTTATTTAAATTGATTTATTTATGGTAGCATGGTAGCTTGGTGGCTAGCATGTTTGCCTCACACCTCCAGGGTTGGGGGTTCGATTCCTGCCTCTGCCGTGTGTGTGGAGTTTGCATGTTCTCCCTGTGCCTTGGGGGTTTCCTCCGGGTACTCTGGTTTCCTCCCCCGGTCCAAAGACATGCATTGTAGGTTGATTGGCATCTCTAAATTGTGTGTGTGTGTGTGTGTGTGCCCTGTGATGGGTTGGCACTCCGTCCAGGGTGTATCCTGCCTTGATGCCTGAGATAGGCACAGGCTCCCCGTGACCTGAGAGTAGATCGGATAAGCGGTAGACGATGAATGATTTATTTTATTTTTAATTTCTTTTTCTTTTTCACATTTAAAAAGTCTGCAGCCTATATTTATTTATTATTATCATTATGTCAATTGTCGCCACATAGACAGTACGACAGACGCACACATACATGCATGTGCATGCATATATGTGCATGTGTGTGTGTGTGTGTGTGTGTGTGTGTGTGTGTGTGTGTGTGAGTAACAACCACTGAATATTAACATAAAACACCAGTCGTTGCCTTTTGAACCAAATGAGTAAAGTTCCAAGAAATTAGTGTGTTGACTTGTTTCCCCCCTTTTATAAAAATACTTTCTCACTCTCTCGCTCTCTCTCTCTCACACACACACACACACACACACACAGAGTGTACACAACCCTGTGGTTTGTGGTCTTCTGTATATAGGCCTGCATTGACCTTCTGTGGAAATGGGAGTTTGGTTCAAGAGTGTTTGAACGTCCAATGAAAAACAAGCCTGTGCTCGCTGATAGGAAGAAAAAACAGTTCTGAAGAAAATCATTCCTACTTCAACTTTATCACACCATCAGACACTTTGTCTCGATCTGTCTCTTTCTCTCCCCGTTTTGCTCAGAACATGTGAGCCTCTACTGTGAGAAACATCAAACCCAAACTGAATATTTAGCATTGATATTTGGCTTTTGACTAGTAATGAGAGGAAATGCTACATGAATCAGCCTTTGTGGGTTACGCTGGAGACTTTAATTTACTTTAAAAACTCCTTCGGATGTTCTTTGAATGCCCTTTTCCTTCCTCCCAAACATTTGCTTTTCCACAGCTCATGTGTGCTGAAAGATCAGTCACGCTCGTACAACATGTTCTGACTCTGTAATTTCCATTTGTAAAAAAGAAAGAGACTTCTTGTAGCAAAACTAGCTAACGTCTGCAAAGAAATACGGACAAGTTAAAAAGCTAGGTTACCTCCCCAAGACGAGCTAAGCTAGCAAACTAATTAACATAGCAAACGATTCTTTTCATGTGCCAAGCTAAACAAGCATGAGCGCTAATATTTACACCGAAGTTACACAGGGATTAGAATATGAAGAGCTCTTGGATGACTGAGTAAACAACTACAGAGGAAGAAAAATCCAAAATTATTCTGTAACCTTGTAAATGACACACACGTTAATTCATTCTGGCTTAAACTTCGGTCTGCCTTTTCTCCCAGTCAAGAAAAAATTCCTAATATAGCAAAAATGTCTGCGAAGAAAACTGGAAAGTTTTCTCATAGCAAACTAGCAAAAGTACTGGGAAAATGTAGCAGAGGGCAGAACTTTAGCTAAAAAAAAGAGCTTTTTCCCCCCAGAGCTTTACTGAATATCAATCTCTCTTTTGCTGCAAAATCACCCCAAGCTCATGCTGTTTTACTCCATAATATAAGTGACGATATCATTTATAATCACAACTCAAACGTTCTCTGGTTAAAGATGACACTTTTCCAATAAACCTGAGTCATCAGCCTTGACTAGCCAAAATGACTCATTAGCCTTGGCTACTTCGTTAAAAGCAGCAAGCTAGCCTGGCTCGACAATGTTTTCAGAGATAACTAGCAAATTAGCCAGCTAGCTAACGAATAGCCGTAATGAATATTTCGTGTAATGCTGGGCAGTGCAGACTAATAAGAAAAAATGTTGTAGGTTTTTTTTTTTTTTTTTTTTTTTAAATACATGAGTTATAAAGCACTTTTTTTGATGAACAGAATTCATCAATCTAGCAGCGCAAAACTTGAAATTAGCTTATCAAATAAACGGGCTAGCTAACATAGTTATGGTTACTACGTGAGGCTCACCTGCACGTTCTCTCACTGTAACATATTAATGATTACATTCTAATACGCTGTATACTGGATATAACAATGACAAACAAGTCTTGAAGCATGCCGCAGCCTTAATGCAGACATTTTAAATAACGAGGGTTATTATTAATGGGTTTAATAATGGGTTATAATTAATGGGTTCAGATTTCTTTTTTTGTGTGGAAAGGTTTAATTGCATTTGTTCTTGAATTTTTATTTGTTTTTAAATTTTACTTTTTTTTTTTTTTTTTTTTACAAATGGTTTAAAGTTGTAACAATGGGATTAAGCAGTTATCTGGATCTCTCTGGTTTCACCTCCTACACAGTAAACAGCATTTTATTGCACAGCTGATGAGGAGGGGTTTTTTGTTTTGTTTTTCGAAACAATTCTTGTTTCTCTGGAAACTTTACACATTTTTCCAGTTGCTTTTATGCACGAAACAGAAAAGAGAGAGAGAGAGAGAGAGAGAGAGAGAGCGTATTCATTCGTCTATATGTATGCTTTAGATCAATGTCCTCATCATCTTTATCTTGTCATCTCATTATCTCATCAACTGTATGAGAACGAGACTCCGTGTAGGAGGATTCTTCCAGTATCTGACACAGCATTGATCGGCGATGCAGCTTGACCTCAGTGATGTTTATCCGCTGCTAGAAAAGGAGCTTTCTAGGTATGGTTTTTGCCACTGGTTCTCATGACTGCGTCTAGACACATCTTGTCCGCAGACTATAATCATCTTCATACCGTCGCACAATTATAAGACTGTCAGTATCACGGCTTGGACATAAATTCTGGATCCTGATTGGTTCAAAAGATTTATTTTCTATAACTGCAGCTTGGACAAGAGTGCACCTGCAGATCAAAGGTTTACAGTAATAATGCGCTTGCTCTAATATTGTTTCTACACTATGGGTAGGACCAGAGCCAGGACTCTGAGCAGGACAGAAGAACCACACTGGGATGATGAGACGCTGGTGTTGCTTTGTCTCCCCCTGCTGGTGACCCGTGGGAAGTGCTACCATTCGAATAAGCTTAACGAAGTACACTATTTATTTATTTATTTATTTATTTATTTATTTATTTATTTATTTATCTGTCCATCCATCCATCCATCCATCTATCCATCCACTGGAGGCTCAAGTGGTTAAGGCTCTGGGTTGTTGATCAGAAGGTCAGGGTTCAAGCTGCCACTTTTGGGCAACTGAGCAAGGCCCTTAACCCTCTCTGCTCTAGGGGTGCTGTATTATAGCTGCCCTTGTGCTCTAACCCCAACTTCCTCAGCTGGGATATGTGACAAAAAGAATCCCACTGTGCTCTAATATAATATAATGAAAGCTTCTTGTTCTACCTGGGGTCGCAGGGAACCTCTGGGCACAAGACGTGTGGACATCCTGGATAGGTTACCAACCCATCGCAGTACACAATCACACACCTGTTCACACATACTGACAATTTAGATATGCCAATCAGCCAACAAGTGGTGTTTTTTCTTCTTCTTCCTGCCTCTGCTCTGTGTGTGTGGAGTTTGCATGTTTTTCCTGTGTTTTGGGGTTTTCTCTGTGTTCTCCAGTTTCCTCCCCAGTCCTAAAGCATGCGATGTAGTTTGACTGGAATCAGTAAATTATCAGTGTGTGATTGTGCCATGTCCCATGTATCCTCTGGAATAGACTCCATGTTGGATGTGGCATTATGTCGGATATGTGCTAAAGAAAATGGATGGATAGATATCTAATTGCCTAAAACTGTAATGTGCCTAGAGCATGAGAACTAAAATCTGCCCTCTTATGGATGTAATGAAAATATAAAAGCTTAAAAAGGCAACATTGCTGATATAAACAGAGGTTTGTGGAGATGTCTGAATTGTATTACTTGCATCATTTACTAACTCACTTTGTGATAGATGATGTGGTCGCTGTGGTGATGTGCAGACTTGCTCTCCTGGGAAAGGAAGTAAACTATATAAAAAAAGAGACAATGATGCCATGCATGTTTCGACCCTTTATCACCTTTGATGTATTTATAACCACAGTGCAGGTGTGCAGGATGGAGAGACACACACTAAATGCAGAGTGTGAAAGTTACCTGTGGGAACTCGGTGTGTTTACAGACACATCAAGTGCTGCTCTAAACATATTACAGCTTTATTACAGGAAAGTCACGGCTTTCTTTCTCATCACCTCTGTGCATTTCAAGGAGAAATAATTTACACCTGTGTGGTCACTCTTCATAATATAAAATATATAAACAACAATAAGTTTAAAAACATCAAATGAAGATGTTTCATTTAATATGGATTTGTGGGCACTGTGTTTTTTTTTTAAAGGTTGGCATTTTTGCTTTTCCTTTAGTGCTTTTAGGATATGTATGAATTATTATTATTATTATTATTATTATTATTATTATTATTATTATTATTATTATTGTTGTTGTTGTTGTTGTTGTTATTGTTGTCGTTGTTGTTGCTGTTCCATATGTTTAATTAAATGAACACATAGAAATAATTACGTTAATAATTCAGAAGGACTAAAGCAATGATTATGTAAAATTAAATGAACAATAAACTTATAAAATTCAGGAAATCTCATAAAATAATCTTTAATAAAGTGCTATTAATGTGCATCTTTGTATGCATAATGATTTTTTTAGTTTTTATATTTTGTCATAATACCATCTAAAACATTTACTTTGTAGTTACTTAGTAGTAGTATTTAAAATAACAATCTAGTAAATACAAATAAATTTGAAAATAAGGAAATAGTAAAATAAAGAAACAAAGAACATTTAAGTAAACTATGATTAATATTTTTTAATACACAGAAATTGATTTATTTTGTTTTTCAATTTTCCAAAATAACAAATAACATTCTGTCGAATCAAATCAGTACTTAATATTTTTTTTTATTATTATTATTTTTCTTTTATTATCATTATTATTATTATTATTATTATTATTATTATTATTATTATTATTATTATTATTAGTGTTTACATAAGAAGAGCCGAGGACAAAATGGCCAGCTTTTATTTTTGGGTTCTCACGGCTCTCTGAGCTCCTCACCGTGTTGTCACCACCTCTCAAACTCACCTGCTGTAAAACACAAAGCTGTAGTGTGTTAACTTTCCCTCGCCTTACACTGCTGAGATGATGGGAATTACTGCACCAATTAGGGCACTTAAAAGGAGCACAAGCTACCTGAGCACCTTTATAAGTGCGGGCTGCGCGCGTTCACGTCACACTTCAGACAGCAAGGTGACCGTACACGACCTTGAACCGCAAAACTTGGGAATTTTTTTCCCCTTTACATTTCTCTTCTTCTTCTTCTTCTTTTTACTTTTTTTAAACTCCTCCTGTTGTTTTATAATCGTCTCCTGAGAAAGATGCGCGCTCTTGGCTTGATCACGTCCGTGGCTCTGGTTGCTTCTCTGTGCGCGCTCCCGCGGCACCCCGTTATCCAGGACCTTCCCAAGCGCACGGCGGGCTCAGATCTCGAGTTCTCCGGTAACGGAGCAGACGAACCGGCCAGGGGATCAGTGCGAGTGGTTAAAGTGAGTCCGCACTTTCTGCGTCACTCTCCGGGTCTGCTCGGGAAACCCGCACTAAAGCGGACCCCGTTTCCGGCCTTCCTGACGCTGGGTCGCCCCGGGCCTTCTGCGTCACTCCCGCACCGGAGCTCGAGCTACACCGGCGCCGACGCCAGGAAGAGACAAGGCCTAGAGACGTGGCAGAGGGTGATGCAGAAAAGCGAGCCGAGTAAAGAGATCCTGTCACTGCCATTTAACTCCAAAGATGCGGAAAAGCAGAGCTGTGCGGCGCTGCCTTTCACCCAGGTAACATCAGTCCGGTAACACACAGTCCGGCCGTTATGGTCTGTGTATCACGTTTCATTCTGTTATTCATCAAACCATCACACAGCACGATATCTGATTGGTCAGAGAGCTTAATTGCATGGTGCATCCTTTTGGAATATCAGTACTGCAAATGCTAATATTTACCACAGAATTGCCATGTGTAGGTGCACTTCATTATGATTTTTTTTTAAAGTGTACAGGGTCTGTGCAGAACCATACAGCAAATGTAGTTATTTTGTGCTTATATATATATATATATAGAGTGGAGTAGAGTAGAGTTGATGTCAGAGCTATTGATTATTTGGAAAGCCCTTACAGAATAATCACGTTATATTTATGGGTTTTTTAGACACTTTACATGTTGATTCACATTTTCTGTCACATGCGGTACACGTGTTTATAATTTTCCATGTTTTTTTTTTTTGTTTGTTTGTTTTTTGTTTGTTTGTTTGTTTGTTTTTACATTTTTCCTACATACTAATAAATTTATTTTTTATATATCCCAGGTTGTTAACTTGTTAACACGTGTTTATTTGTGTGGACATGTTTAGATGTGAGCCTACACGTGGTTTTCACGTGTGAAATGTACAAAGTCAAGAGCCATTTTTACATTTTATTTTTATGATTGTATTTATTAGGCTTTTGTATGTATTAAGTCTTCTTCTTCTTCTTCTTCTTCTTCTTCTTCTTCTTCTTCTTCTTCTTCCTCTTCTTCTTCTTCTTCTTCTTCTTCTTCCTCCATTTATTGACCTAAACCTTTGTGTGTCCGCAGCGGATAACCGAGGAGGGATGTGAGTCTATAACCGTTCTCAATAAGCTGTGTTTCGGTCAGTGCAGCTCCATGTACGTGCCGCCTAACGGGGGATCCAGCATGCACCGCGGTGGCCCGTCTTGCTCACGCTGTGGGCCGTCCAGAGCGCGCACCGTGCACGTCCCCATGCGCTGCGGGTCGCAGGTCCGAGAAAAGCGAGTGATGCTGGTGGAGGAGTGCAAGTGCGAAACCGGAAGGGAGGAGGAGAAATCTGATAACCTGGCCATGCATTTATAACCAGCACTGTGCGTGCGTGTGTGTGTGTGTGTGTGTGTGTGTGTGTAAGAGAGAGAGAGAGATGACAAGAGCGCTTAATCGCAGAATTCTACCTCGTATTTACTTTTTGACGAGAGAACCACAGTAGGTTCTTTTAATCAGTTTTGTTTAGTTTGATTTTCCAAACTGAAACTTTATCCAAACAACCGCTTGATTATTCCAGCGGAATAATTTACTGTCATTACATGTCATGGCATGTATTCACCGAGTGATGTCGCTGTTGCACAGCGATTCTGTACCTGACACAATAACTTGTTTTGAAGTTATAAAGCGAGATAGTTTTGTTTACTCTGATGTCTGTTGTGTTCTTCTTCAAACATTGTGTACAATTTCAGTGTAACGCTATAACAATTTCAGTGTAACGCTATAAAAAATTTCAGTGTAACGCTATAACAATTTCAGTGTAACGCTATAAAAAATTTCAGTGTAACGCTATAACAAATTTCAGTGTAACGCTATAACAAATTTCATTGTAACGCTATAACAAATTTCATTGTAACGCTATGACAATTTCAGTGTAACTCTATAAAAAATTTCAATGTAACGCTATAACAAATTTCAGTGTAACGCTATAAAAAATTTCAGTGTAACGCTATAACAAATTTCAGTGTAACGCTATAACAAATTTCATTGTAATGCTATAACAATGTCGGTGTAACGCTATAACAAATTTCAGTGTAACGCTATAACAAATTTCAGTGTAACGCTATAACAAATTTCATTGTAACGCTATGACAATTTCAGTGTAACGCTATAAAAAATTTCAATGTAACGCTATAACAAATTTCAGTGTAACGCTATAAAAAATTTCAGTGTAACACTATAACAAATTTCAGTGTAACGCTATAAAAAATTTCAGTGTAACACTATAACAAATTTCAGTGTAACGCTATAAAAAATTTCAGTGTAACACTATAACAAATTTCAGTGTAACGCTATAAAAAATTTCAGTGTAACACTATAACAAATTTCAATGTAACGCTACAACAATGTCAGTGTGACGCTCTAACCTAACAAACTTCCTACAGCTGTTTCCCAGGCTTATTAGAGTGTATAGAGAGTCTTATTCTCATCCTAGTCATGTATAGCGTTAGCAAAGAAATAACATTACGAGATAATCACTCAGTTTAATTGCTTAAATATATAATTCATAATAGATCATTAGTTGTGACACTTTTGTTAGAATGGGACATGTAGCCTATTTTACATTTGGCTCACAGTCAGTAAGCGACTGTCTATTAGAACCCAAAGTACTTCATTAACTATCTTAAATGCACCTCAACACACATACACACACACACACACACACGCGTGCACGTTTGTCTTGTTATCCTTGTAAGGACCATCCATTAAAACTAATTAATGCTGGATGTTCTCCACCTCACAATAATCTCATCCCCAGGAACCAAAAGAAAACTTTTTTGAATGGCTTTATTAGTTTATATATATAAATATAAACTAATAAAGCCATTCAAAAAAGTTTTCTTTTATATATATATAAAAGCAGTTCGTCATCCATAACATGAAACTAGTTCCTGTCATTGTGAAGATCCTCACCAAGACATAAATACAAGCCCCTACACACACACACACACACACACACACACACACACACACCCCTCCTAAATGTGCCCTTTAAGTGTGTAAAGTGTAAGGGGGAGTAAACATGGTTGTTTGTTCTCCTCCCTCGTCGTGGCCTATCTGTTCTACATAATCGCTCTTTTCAGGCCTGTGGGAATGCCTGGCCTCCTATAGGCCCAGCTGCCCTCCAGCCTTCTGAAGAAGAAAGAAGAAGACCATTATTCATAGCTTTTTTTCTGGCACCTGGAGCGGGGAAAAAGTTTTTTTTTTTCTCATCCTATACGAAATGCCCTCGAGGGGGAAAAAAACAAGGGCTCGCTTTACATCGCCTTGGCAACCGCTCAAGATCAACCACTCGAGCGGCCATTTGCATGGCGGAGGCAATCAAAATGGCGCCGTTAGCGCTTAGCACTGATAACAAACACAAAAACTCGCCCCAAAACCTGCTCTACAGCTCATTATATTATATTATATTATATTATATTATATTATATTATATTATATTATACGTTTGAACAATTAGTCACCTCACAAACAATTACTGTCACTGTTAGCAACGTTTGTTCGCATTAGGCTATTTATCCGTGAATGACTTTACTTATTATTACAATGTCACAGTTGTTTGTTTATAGCAAACTTATACTGTCAGTGTTAAAATGTGTAAAAATAAAAGTTATAAATATATAAGCAGAACAAGAGCTCAACTAATTCGTGTAGTTTGGCAATGAAGCTCGATGCTGATCATGTTTTTTTGTTTGTTTCTTTAATGTGGGAGATGGTTATGGTCAAATGGACAAATATCATATTTGTCATAAAATAAAATTTTTTTTTTTGTTATTTTAAATATTTTATATTTTATAAAATGTAATTATTAATTAGTTCAACCTTATGCGTACTCACAATCATCTAGCTTTAACGGACTATGTTAATAATATTCCTGGGGGAAAATGTTTTAAAGTTTGTTTTTGTAAAGTAGAGCTTATCTAAACTAGCTAGCATTTTTAAAAATGTAAGAATTATATGATAATTCAGCATTCAGTCATGGTTTGTGTTAAAAGACGTTGTGTGTGTGTGTGTGTGTGTGTGTGTGTGTGTGTGTACATATTAAGTACACATTGTTGTACATATTAAATGCAACATTAAAAAAAACAAAACAACGTGCGCTCATTTAATGGATTCCCATGACGTGAGCGCGCTTTGGTGGAATCCACTCAGACCGAGGCGCGCTCCCGTTCCAGAAAAGAAAAGAAAAGAAGAAGAAGAGGAAGAGGAAGAGGAAGAAGAAAAAAAAAAGCCGCTAAGTGAAGCTCGTTAACGCTTAAAACGGGTGCAGATGACACCGGCGCTGCGCTGATGTGCGCGTATGGATGAGCAGGCGCGGAATAACGGGCTAATTGCGCTGGGAGCGCAAAGAGGAGCGAAGCGCCATTAAAACCGCGTTAGACACGAGTGGCCCAGAGGGCTGGTTTGGAACAGGAAGCCACAGAAACGTCTGCACCATGAGCCCGACTCATGAGGAGGAGATTTATCTTTAAGAAGCTCCTATATGGCACGGCAAAGTGCTGCATAGGAAAAAAAAATTCAAGCAATGTTGAAATAAAATCAGTAGGAAACATTCTGTGGTTTTGTAATTTATTTTAGACTGACCACAATCAAGTCTGTCAAGCCAGCCCTTACATTTCATTCAATTCCTCATATTGTGTGCTTCCTTTAAAAAAAAAAAAAGAAAAACTATAAAATCCCTAAACACATCACCCCCCCTTGAGAACGCTCCACTTGGACCTTTTGCATATTGAATCTGTTTAACTACATGGCATCACGCTGAACTCTTTGAACTGTGGGCTCAGTCCTGAAGCCGGTCCAGTTTGGACAGCGAGACGGTTAGATCTGGCTCTGTAATGCGCACGGGTGGAGCTCTGCCCGCTCGCCTCAGGGTCTTCAGCCTGAAATGCCAAGGTAGGGTTAAGGGGCGCCCAGGAGCAGGTGGGTGAAGCTGGCACACACTGGCCGCAGGGAGAGACCGCCGTGGGGCATCGCCAGCTTGCAGTGCATCATGGGATGGACACAATGGAGGCTTTAGGATGCAGAGAAGAGACTGCTAATGAGCTTGGGTGGAGTTTTCTCTTTCTTTCATACACAATGCACGTAAGTATGTTTCTGGCTAATCATCTAGTGGAGAGCATAAACTACACCCACAGTAATTGCAGCCCCACTAATTTGCGGTTCCTGGAATTTAGAAGCATTGGAGAACCGCCCGTGAGCGAGGAGCGATGATTTCTCATCTGTGAGTTACCTTAGGGAGAATGCACGTGCACCTAAACACATAGATTCCTGCGAGTGCCTGTGAATCATGCCTTTTGGCAACTCTAATTGCTCTAATTAAGTTGATTAAGACATGGCACTAACGAGAGAGCACCCTGGGAAGACATGGTGCATGCTGGGCTTTCATCTGTCTCTCCTGCTGCGTGACTCCCGCCCACCACCCTGTTACCATCACCTTGTTTGCCCCACATGCCTGCGAAGTGCCAAGGTGGACTGGCACAGCGACTCTTGGCTCATCTGATCGCGACGGGGCTTACAGAGGAAAGGTGACGTGACCGGGGTGAGGAGATCGAGAGTAACGCTGTCGGAATGGGGAAACATCACACACGTGAGATATGGAGGGACATAGGAGAAGGACAGAGAGATGGAGAGACATCAGGAGTAGATTCGTAAATAGTTTTGTATGATTAAACTTCCTGCTTAGACAGAAAGCAAGAGTCAAACAGAACACTGAGAATTATTTTGCGTTATCGTGCAACTAAATATGCGACATGTTTGCCGATTTCAGTGAAGGACAAACGTGAATGTGTGACAGTCCTTATTACATGCCCGGTCAGGGTCCTGATGGTTTATTGGTTTGTTTGTGCTTTCAGGAGTTGAGCTAGTTGTGATGTAGCTGAGCTTAAGGATCTGTATTAACAGTGTTAGGGTTTTCCTCTGGGGTTTTCCTCAGTTTTTCCAAAGTTTCTTTATTTAATTAAAAAAAAGAAATCAGTTTTGGCCACACCCATATCAGATTTGCGTGGAGTATAAGGTATATAAGAATATTTGGAAGGATAATCGGATACAGATATAGATGTGTTATGTTCCTAATGTATAAAGACAACTTATTAAACGTTGCTTTTTAGCATAATTCTGTTTCTTTGGTAACAGTGTGTTCAAACTGTATCCAAAACCTATTAAGTTAATGCAAGATTGTTTGTGATGAGACACGGAGAAAGAAGGGGAAAAGAGAGAGAGCAAGGAAACGATGCTTATTGCTTGTCTTACAGAAACCAAGAAGAAGACATAGAAAAATAAAAAAGCTTCAGGACTATTTTCTTTTTATTTAAATTTTTTCCCACTCTAGATTCTAATGATTTGCCCATTTGGCTTTGCAAATAAAAAATGAAAACCATGACACGGTTTCCATAACATCTCCACGAATCTGCACAGGAAGTGCTGATGGGGTCTGCGTTATTTCTGAGACGCCGTGCACACATGAGCGCCTACCACCAGATATCACTCCCACTCTGAGCTGGGATTTTTAATGCACCTAATGTGGGTGACCGAAGCTCGATAGTAGACCCTGGAGTGGAAAGTCTGAGCTTATACGACGGCCCACACGGTGTTACAGCCAAATCTGTTGAACAAATAACTTTAAGTCTAGAGGAAGTGGGAGTTTTGCATTTGCGAGTTGGAACTAGAGACGTTGTTAGGAATTTCGAAAACAGAAAATCAGGAGTGGAAAAAAAAAAAACCAGAAAGAATTTTAATTAAACTGAGGGAAACGGGAGGATTCTGGCCGGTTCTCTTTGTGTCACTGGTTCTCTTAGCCAGACCAAACTCCTCATCCTGCCAGCTCGTCACTGCCTACATGAAGATAAATGACATAATTAGAGCTCCTCTGTCATCAATTAAACTTGCTGGACTTGTGTTGTATACGAGTGTTTGATGAAGAGGCAGGCAACAGCACAGTCACAATTCACAACGAATCCAGATTGGCCCGTCCACTACAACTGGCAGCAAAGGGGGCATCAGAAATGCCAGTGCGCTTGGACTTCATCGTTTCTTTAGTGCTCCATTTTCTGATTAGAGGTTGCGACAGGGCAGTGAATGTGCTCCTGATGTCTGTATACACTAAGCACTATCGGCTACACACACACACACACACACACACACACATGAGTCATGGAAGGCGAGGTGAGGCTGAGGTTTAGGGAGTGCAGGTGGTGGTAGTAAGCTGGCATGGGCTTTGCCCACTCTCCCCACATGATGCCAGCATGCAGACATACACACACTCTTACACACACACACACACATATGCGAACACACACATGATGCCAATACCATCTGTCATTACTGAGAACATCTGCAGCCCAAGGTGCCCTTGTCACCCACGGTTAAAGTAACAAGTCGGTTAAAGAGGAAGAGAGGAATATTTTCATATATATATATATATATATATAAATATAACAACTACAATATCTGCTTAAAGTTTGTGACCCTGTACACACGCTCCTGTTCATTTTTCCTATATGACTCTACACTGCAGGCTACACTGAGCACTTAAATCACAACCAGAGAAATATTTACCTTCCACAGGGATGGAGAAAGCAGATAAAAATCAAACAGAGTTAAAAGAGACACGGTCCATCACAGTGAAAAAGAACACAAAAAAATGACCAAAGATTAGAACGGAAAAAAAGAGAGAAAAAGAAGAGGCCAGGTCTGAATACGACGAGGAGAGAAATCTGGTTTTAACTGACGTATGAAATATTTGAATATTTGAGGTGGATTGTTGTATTGGGTCAGTTTGAAGTAAGGGTGTGTAAACTTTTGCACTCGACTATGTGTGTGTGTGTGTGTGTATATTTATTATGGAAGGAAATTTAAAATATAAATATTTGACAAATTTATTGATATTGTGCCCATCTATCTATCTATCTATCTGTCTGTCTGTCTGTCTGTCTGTCTGTTTTTTATCTATCTATCTATCTATCTATCTATCTGTCTGTCTATCTATCTATCTGTATGTTTTTTTTTCTATCTATCTATCTATCTATCTATCTATCTATCTATCTATCTGTCTGTCTGTCTGTCTGTCTGTCTATCTATCTATCTATCTATCTATCTATCTATCTATCTATCTATCTATCTGTATGTCTATCTATCTATCTGTATGTTTATCTATCTATCTATCTATCTATCTATCTATCTATCTATCTATCTATCTATCTATCTATCTATCTATCTGTCTGTCTGTCTATCTATCTATCTATCTATCTATCTATCTATCTATCTTTTTTCTATCTATCTTTTTCTTTTCTATCTATCTATCTATCTATCTATATATCTATCTATCTATCTTTTATCTTTATCTATCTATCTATCTGTCTGTCTATCTATCTATCTATCTATCTATCTATCTATCTATCTATCTATCTATCTATCTATCTATTTATCTGTCTGTCTGTCTGTCTGTCTGTCTGTTTTTTATCTATCTATCTATCTATCTATCTATCTATCTATCTATCTATCTATCTATCTATCTATCCATCTGTATTTCTATCTGTCTGTCTATCCATCTGTCTATCTGTCTATCCATCTGTTTATCTATCCGTCTGTCTGTCTGTCTATCCGTCTGTCTATCTGTCTATCCATCTGTTTATCTATCCGTCTGTCTATCTGTCTATCTATCCGTCTGTCTATATGTCTGTCTATCCGTCTGTCTATCCGTCTGTCTATCTATCCATCTATCCGTCCGTCCACCCGCCATCGATCCATCCATCCATCTATCTTTATAATATTTATAAGTCTTAGGTTTATTTCAGATTTATTAACAGATTCTCAAAGAGAGAACATTCTCAAGTGATTAATTTCACAAAGTCACAGGAGAAATTGCAACATGTCCACCAAGCATACGCAGGAAGGCTTGTCTTTAAAATCAGGACACTAGTCCTGGTCTCTGTGTGTATGTGTGTGTGTGTGTGTGTGTGTGTGTGTGTGTGTGTGTGTGTGTGTGTGTGCTTTATCTTTCTGAAATAATAACTAGGAAGTAAGTGCAGCGTAGTGGAGTAATAACAGTGGATGTAGTTAGAGTCATTTAACGTAGTTTCCCAAAGTTCTTCATCAAAGTGCTTCTGAGGCTGTAGAGGGTGTAAGATACACACACACACACACACACACACACACACACACACACACACACACACATTCAATCAGTACAGTGTCTCGGCGTGCCTGCCCCGGGGAGGCTCAGTGGCATTCAGGTTGCGCCAAACGGCCTCTGGCAGCTTCGAAATGTAGCACCTGCAAGACAGAAGACTTTCTTTGTCTTTCCCTTATTAAATCACGGAGTAAAGCTGGTACTGATTCACACACTCCCACAACAATGACTGAAAACCCCCCCAAAAAACCCAGCACCGCCGTAGCAGAGGCAGAGGCAGGCGCCAGACGCTGTGAGACACCTCCTTTTTTCCTAAAGTGTTATATTGGTCGTTTTAACACTACTCTGTAAGTTATTGGAGTCATGTGTTGCTGTATTCCCCGTGTAACATGTGTGTGTGTGTGTGTGTGTGTGTCTGTGTGTGTGTGTGTGTGTGTGTGTGTGTGTGTGCGTCTCTCTGTGTGTGTGTGTGTGTGTGTGTGTGTAAAGCAGATGGTATCACAGTCCTGTTGTGCCATGATATGAAATCTGTTCAGCACTGTCCTCCATCTGTGTCGCGTAAACCCTGAACCCATGGACTGGAGCCTGATGCTGACCTCAGCTTGACCTTTCATCTCCCTGAACTCTAGAAACGCAAACGCATAAAAAAAACCCATGCCATTATTACTGTTATTATTATTATTTAATTGGATCATTCCGCTCCAGTATAACCGATTGAGCAAATAAATACTGGAATATTTCCTGGACATTTCTGTCAATAACAAAAAAAGAAATATTTTATACACTGCGTTTTTAAAGTAGGAAAAAACAGTAAAAGAGTAAAAGGAAGAAGATTTGGAAAATGACAATGTTTGTACGTAAAGCAAATTTAAAGACCTAGTTTAAGAAAAGGGCCTTGTACCTTTAACCTGGAATAAATATTGTTTAATTGCACTGAATTTATGTATTTATTTGATAATTAATTAATTAATTAATTAATTAAATAATTGATAAATAAATAAATGTTTGTTTATTTATTTATTTGTTTGTTTGTTTGTTTGTTTGTTTGTTTGTTTATTTAAACAAGGCTATTAAACAAAATTCGCTTCAGAACTGGAAAGCCACAGCTCAGAACTGCATTTGGATTTGAGCTTTAAAAACAAAAGATTAAATAAAATGGATGCCTTCATGATCATTTTTAGCAATAATGAGCCAACTGTGGTGAAAAAAACCTCAAAAACTAATAAAGTAAAATCTTGTATAAGTATAGCTGATTTAAATGTTCTACCTGAGCAACCATGTTGATTTCAGGTCACTGCCTGAACTCCTTGTATTTCACAGAAGGAATTCCAAGTTTCTATCTTTTTTTGGGAGAACGACGAGTTACGACCTCTACTCGAGTGGAGCGTGAAGAGAGCGTGAGGTGAAGATCTTGTAGTTGGCTGAACACTAATCCCCACTCCAACATCTAGTAGAAAGAGAAGAGAAAGAAAAAAAAGAAAAGAAAAGAAAAGAAGAAGAGAAGAGAAGAGAAAAGAAGAGAAAAGAAAAGAAAAGAGTAGAGGAGTGAAGATGAGAAGAGAAGAGAAGTGAAGAGAAGAGAAGAGAAGAGAAGAGAAGAGAAGAGAAGTGAAGTGAAGTGAAGACAAGACAAGACAAGAGAAGAGACTTGAAGTGAAGAGAAGAGAAGAGAAGAGAAGAGAAGAGAAGAGAAGATGAGAAGAGAAAAAAAAAGAAAAGAAGAAAAGAGAAGAGAAGTGAAGATGAGAAGAGAAGAGATGAGAAGAGAAAAGAAGTGAAAAGAAGCAAAGAGAAGAGAAGAGAAGAGAAGTGAAGAAGAGAAGAGAAGAGAAGAGAAGAGAAGAGAAGAGAAGAGAAAAGAAAAGAAAAGAAAAGAAAAGAAAAGAAAAGAAAAAAAAAAAGAAAAAAAAAAATGAAGAGAAGAGAAGAGAACAGAAGTGAAGATGAGAAGAAAAAAAAAGAAGAGAAGAGAAGAGAAGGAAAGAAGAGAAGAGAAGAGAAAAAAAAAAGAGAAGAGAAAGGAAAGGAAAAAAAAAGAAAAGAAAAGAAAAGAAAAGAAAGAGGAGAAGAGAAGAGAAGAGATAAGAAGTGAAGTGAAGAAGAGAAGAGAAAAGAAGTGAAGATGAGAAGAGAAGAGAAAAGAAAAGAAGAAAAGAGAAGAAAGAGAAGAGAAAAGCAGAGAAGAGAAAAGAAGAAAAGCGAAGAGAAGTGAAGTGAAGTGAAAATGAGAAGAGACGAGAAGAGACGAGACGAGAAGAGAAGAGAAGTGAAGAGAAGAGAAAAGCAGAGAAGAGAAAAGAAGAGAAAGGAAGAGAAGAGAAGAGAAGAGATGAGAAGAGAAGAGAAGAGAAGTGAAGACAAGACAAGACAAGAGAAGAGACTTGAAGTGAAGAGAAGAGAAGGAAGTGAAGATGAGAAGAGAAGAGATGAGAAGAGAAAAGAAGTGAAGAGAAGCAAAGAGAAGAGAAGAGAAGAGAGTGAAGAAGAGAAGAGAAGTGAAGATGAGAAGAGAAGAGAAGAGAAGAGAAGAGAAAAAAAGTGAAGAGAAGCAAAGAGAAGAGAAGAGAAGAGAAGTGAAGAAGAGAAGAGAAGTGAAGATGAGAAGTGAAGAGAAGAGAAGAGAAAAAGAAAGAAAAGGAAGAGAAGAGATAAGAAGTGAAGTGAAGAAGAGAAGAGAAGAGAAGTGAAGATGATAAGAGAAGAGAAGAGAAAAAAAAAAAGAAAAAGAAAGAAAGAAGAGAAGAGAAGAGAAGAGAAGAGAAGAGAAAAGAAGAAAAGAGAAAAGAAGAGAAGAGAAGTGAAGTGAAGAGAAAGCAGAGAAGTGAAAAGAAGAAAAGCGAAGAGAAGTGAAGTGAAGTGAGAATGAGAAGAGACGAGAAGAGACGAGACGAGAAGAGAAAAGAAGTGAAGAGAAAAGCAGAGAAGAGAAAAGAAGAGAAGAGAAGAGAAGAGAAGATGATAAGTGAAGAGAAGAGAAGAGAAGAGAAGAGAAGAGAAGATGAGAAGTGAAGAGAAGAGAAGTGAAGAGAAGAGAAGATGATAAGTGAACAGAAGAGAAGAGAAGAGAAGTGAAGAGAAGAGAAGAGAAGAGAAGAGAAGATGAGAAGTGAAGAGAAGAGAAGAGAAGATGATAAGTGAAGAGAAGAGAAGAGAAGAGAAGTGAAGAGAAGAGAAGAGAAGATGATAAGTAAAGAGAAGAGAAGAGAAGAGAAGATGATAAGTGAAGAGAAGAGAAGAGAAGAGAAGATGAGAAGTGAAGAGAAGAGAAGAGAAGTGAAGAGAAGAGAAGTGAAGAGAAGAGAAGAGAAGAGAAGATGAGAAGTGAAGAGAAGAGAAGTGAAGAGAAGAGAAGAGAAGATGATAAGAGAAGAGAAGAGAAGAGAAGATGAGAAGTGAAGAGAAGTGAAGATGATAAGTGAAGAGAAGAGAAGAGAAGAGAAGAGAAGATGATAAGTGAAGAGAAGAGAAGAGAAGAGAAGAGAAGAGAAGAGAAGTGAAGATGATAAGTGAAGAGAAGAGAAGAGAACATGATAAGTGAAGAGAAGAGAAGTGAAGAGAAGAGAAGAGAAGAGAAGAGAAAAAAAGAGAAGAGAAGAGAAGTGAAGATGAGAAGTGAAGAGAAGAGAAGAGAAGAGAAGAGAAGATGATAAGTGAAGAGAAGAGAGGAGAAGAGAAGATGATAAGTGAAGAGAAGAGATGAGAGAGAAAAGAAGATGATAAGTGAAGAGAAGAGAAGAGAAGTGAAGAGAAGAGAAGAGAAGTGAAGAGAAGAGAAGTGAAGAGAAGATGATAAGTGAAGAGAAGAGAGAGAGAAGAGAAGAGAAAGAAGAGAAGTGAAGAGAAGAGAAGTGAAGATGAGAAGTGAAGAGAAGAGAAGAGAAGTGAAGAGAAGAGAAGAAAAGTGAAGATGATAAGTGAAGAGAAGAGAAGAGAAGAGAAGTGAAGAGAAGAGAAGAGAAGATGAAAAGTGAAGAGAAGAGAAGAGAAGAGAAGAGAAGAGAAGAGAAGAGAAGAGAGAGTGAAGAGAAGAGAAGAAAAGTGAAGATGAGAAATGAAGAGAAGAGAAATGAAGTGAAGATGAGAAGTGAAGAGAAGAGAAGAGAAGAGAAGAGAAGAGAAGATGATAAGTGAAGAGAAGAGAAGAGAAGAGAAGTGAAGAGAAGATGATAAGTGAAGAGAAGAGAAGATGAGAAGTGAAGAGAAGAGAAGAGAAGATTATAAGTGAAGAGAAGAGAAGAGAAGTGAAGAGAAGAGAAGTGAAGATGATAAGTGAAGAGAAGAGTAGAGAAGAAAAGAGAAGAGAAGAGAAGAGAAGAGAAGTGAAGAGAAGAGAAGAGAAGATGAAAAGTGAAGAGAAGAGAAGAGAAGTGAAGAGAAGAGAAGAGAAGAGAAGATGATAAGTGAAGAGAAAAGAAGAGAAGAGAGAGAAGTGAAGAGAAGAGAAGAAAAGTGAAGATGAGAAATGAAGAGAAGAGAAATGAAGTGAAGATGAGAAGTGAAGAGAAGAGAAGAGAAGAGAAGAGAAGAGAAGAGAAGATGATAAGTGAAGAGAAGAGAAGAGAAGATGATAAGTGAAGAGAAGAGAAGAGAAGAGAAGAAGAGAAGAGAAGAGAAGATGATAAGAGAGAGAGAGAAGAGAAGAGAAGAGAAGAGAAGTGAAGTGAAGATGAGAAGTGAAGAGAATAGAAGAGAAGAGAAGAAAAGAGAAGAGAAGTGAAGATGAGAAGTGAAGAGAAGAGAAGAGAAGTGAAGAGAAGAGAAATAAGAGAAGAGAAGTGAAGATGAGAAGTGAAGAGAAGAGAAGAGAAGAGAAGAGAAGTGAAGATGAGAAGAGAAGAGCAGATAAGAGAAGAGAAGAGAAGAGAAGAGAAGATGAGAAGTGAAGAGAAGAGAAGTGAAGAGAAGAGAAGAGAAGATGATAAGAGAAGAGAAGAGAAGAGAAGAGAAGATGAGAAGTGAAGAGAAGTGAAGATGATAAGTGAAGAGAAGAGAAGAGAAGAGAAGAGAAGAGAAGAGAAGATGATAAGTGAAGAGAAGAGAAGAGAAGAGAAGAGAAGTGAAGAGAAGAGAAGAGAAGTGAAGATGATAAGTGAAGAGAAGAGAAGAGAAGAGAAGAGGAACATGATAAGTGAAGAGAAGGGAAGTGAAGAGAAGAGAAGAGAAGAGAAGAGAAGAGAAGAGAAGAGAAGAGAAAAAAAGAGAAGAGAAGAGAAGTGAAGATGAGAAGTGAAGAGAAGAGAAGAGAAGAGAAGATGATAAGTGAAGAGAAGAGAGGAGAAGAGAAGATGATAAGTGAAGAGAAGAGATGAGAAGAGAAAAGAAGATGATAAGTGAAGAGAAGAGAAGAGAAGTGAAGAGAAGAGAAGAGAAGTGAAGAGAAGAGAAGTGAAGAGAAGATGATAAGTGAAGAGAAGAGAAGAGAAGAGAAGAGAAGAGAAGAGAAGAGAAGTGAAGAGAAGAGAAGTGAAGATGAGAAGTGAAGAGAAGAGAAGAGAAGTGAAGAGAAGAGAAGAAAAGTGAAGATGATAAGTGAAGAGAAGAGAAGAGAAGAGAAGTGAAGAGAAGAGAAGAGAAGATGAAAAGTGAAGAGAAGAGAAGAGAAGAGAAGAGAAGAGAAGAGAAGATGATAAGTGAAGAGAAAAGAAGAGAAGAGAAGAGAAGTGAAGAGAAGAGAAGAAAAGTGAAGATGAGAATGAAGAGAAGAGAAATGAAGTGAAGATGAGAAGTGAAGAGAAGAGAAGAGAAGAGAAGAGAAGAGAAGATGATAAGTGAAGAGAAGAGAAGATGATAAGTGAAGAGAAGAGAAGAGAAGAGAAGAAGAGAAGAGAAGAGAAGATGATAAGAGAAGAGAAGAGAAGAGAAGTGAAGAGAAGAGAAGTGAAGATGATAAGTGAAGAGAAGAGAAGAGAAGTGAAGAGAAGAGAAGAGAAGTGAAGATGATAAGTGAAGAGAAGAGAAGAGAAGAGAAGAGAAGTGAAGAGAAGAGAAGAGAAGATGATAAGTGAAGAGAAGAGAAGAGAAGAGAAGAATGATAAGTGAAGAGAAGAGAAGAGAGTGAAGAGAAGAGAAGAGAAGAGAAGATGACAAATGAAGTGAAGAGAAGAGAAGAGAAGAGAAGAGAAGATGATAAGTGAAGAGAAGAGAAGAGAAGAGAAGATGATAAGTGAAGAGAGAGAAGAGAAGTGAAGAGAAGAGAAGAGAAGTGAAGATGACAAATGAAGTGAAGAGGAGAGAAGAGAAGAGAAGATGATAAGTGAAGAGAAAAGAAGAGAAGAGAAGAGAAGTGAAGAGAAGAGAAGAGAAGTGAAGATGAGAAATGAAGAGAAGAGAAGTGAAGTGAAGATGAGAAGTGAAGAGAAGAGAAGAGAAGTGAAGAGAAGAGAAGAGAAGAGAAGAGAAGAGAAGTGAAGATGATAAGTGAAGAGAAGAGAAGTGAAAGAGAAGAGAAGAGAAGAGAAGAGAAGAGAAGAGAACAGAAGATGATAAGTGAAGAGAAGAGAAGAGAAGAGAAGAGAAGAGAAGAGAAGATGATAAATGAAGAGAAGAGAAGAGAAGAGAAGAGAAGAGAAGATGAGAAGTGAAGAGAAGAGAAGAGAAAGAGAAGAGAAGAGAAGAGAGAGAAGATGATAAGTGAAGAGAAGAGAAGTGAAGAGAAGAGAAGAGAAGAAAAGAGAAGTGAAGATGATAAGTGAAGAGAAGAGAAGAGAAGAGAAGTGAAGAGAAGAGAAGAGAAGTGAAGATGATAAAGTGAAGAGAAGAGAAGAGAAGAGAAGTGAAGAGAAGATGATAAGTGAAGAGAAGAGAAGATGAGAAGTGAAGAGAAGAGAAGAGAAGATTATAAGTGAAGAGAAGAGAAGAGAAGTGAGAGAAGAGAAGTGAAGATGATAAGTGAAGAGAAGAGTAGAGAAGAAAAGAGAAGAGAAGAGAAGAGAAGAGAAGTGAAGAGAAGAGAAGAGAAGATGAAAAGTGAAGAGAAAGAAGGAAGAGAAGTGAAGAGAAGAGAAGAGAAGAGAAGAGAAGATGATAAGTGAAGAGAAAAGAAGAGAAGAGAAGAGAAGTGAAGAGAAGAGAAGAAAAGTGAAGATGAGAAATGAAGAGAAGAGAAATGAAGTGAAGATGAGAAGTGAAGAGAAGAGAAGAGAAGAGAAGAGAAGAGAAGAGAAGATGATAAGTGAAGAGAAGAGAAGAGAAGATGATAAGTGAAGAGAAGAGAAGAGAAGAGAAGAAGAGAAGAGAAAGAGAAGATGATAAGAGAAGAGAAGAGAAGAGAAGAGAAGAGAAGTGAAGTGAAGATGATAAGTGAAGAGAAGAGAAGAGAAGTGAAGTGAAGATGAGAAGTGAAGAGGAATAGAAGAGAAGAGAAGAAAAGAGAAAGAAGTGAAGATGAGAAGTGAAGAGAAGAGAAGAGAAGTGAAGAGAAGAGAAATAAGAGAAGAGAAGTGAAGATGAGAAGTGAAGAGAAGAGAAGAGAAGAGAAGAGAAGAGAAGTGAAGATGAGAAGAGAAGAGCAGATAAGAGAAGAGAAGAGAAGAGAAGAGAAGAGAAGATGAGAAGTGAAGAGAAGAGAAGTGAAGAGAAGAGAAGAGAAGATGAGAAGTGAAGAGAAGAGAAGTGAAGAGAAGAGGGAAGTGAAGAGAAGAGAAGAGAAGAGAAGATGAGAAGTGAAGAGAAGAGAAGTGAAGAGAAGAGAAGATGATAAGTGACAGAAGAGAAGAGAAGAAAGTGAAGAGAAGAGAAGAGAAGATGATAAGTGAAGAGAAGAGAGAAGAGAAGAGAAGTGAAGAGAAGAGAAGAGAAGAGAAGATGATAAGTAAAGAGAAGAGAAGAGAAGAGAAGATGATAAGTGAAGAGAAGAGAAGAGAAGAGAAGATGAGAAGTGAAGAGAGAGAAGAGAAGGAGAAGTGAAGAGAAGAGAAGAGAAGTGAAGAGAAGAGAAGAGAGAGAAGATGGACAGTGAAGAGAAGAGAAGAGAAGTGAAGAGAAGAGAAGAGAAGAGAAGTTGATAAGAGAAAGAGAAGAGAAAAGAGAGAAGATGAGAAGTGAAGAGAAGAGAAGATGATAAGTGAAGAGAAGAGAAGAGAAGAGAAGATGATAAGTGAAGAGAAGAGAAGAGAAGAGAAGTGAAGAGAAGAGAAGAGAAGTGAAGATGATAAGTGAAGAGAAGAGAAGAGAAGAGAACATGATAAGTGAAGAGAAGAGAAGTGAAGAGAAGAGAAGAGAAGAGAAGACAAGAGAAAAAGAAGAGAAGAGAAGAGAAGTGAAGATGAGAAGTGAAGAGAAGAGAAGAGAAGATGATAAGTGAAGAGAAGAGAGGAGAAGAGAAGATGATAAGTGGAAGAGAAGAGAGAGAAGAGAAAAAGAAGATGATAAGTGAAGAGAAGAGAAGAGAAGAGAAGTGAAGAGAGAGAAGTGAAGATGAGAAGTGAAGAGAAAGAGAAGAGAAGTGAAGAGAAGAGAAGAAAAGTGAAGATGAAAAGTGGAAGAGAAGAGAAGAGAAGAGAAGAGAAGTGAAGTGAAGAGAAGAGAAGATGATAAGTGAAGAGAAAAGAAGAGAAGAGAAGAGAAGTGAAGAGGAAGAGAAGAAAAGTGAAGATGAGAAATGAAGAGAAGAGAAATGAAGTGAAGATGAGAAGTGAAGGAGAAGAGAAGAGAAGAGAAGAGAAGAGAAGAGAAGAGAAGATGATAAGTGAAGAGAAGAGAAGAGAAGATGATAAGTGAAGGAGAAGAGAAGAGAAGTGAAGAGAAAGAGAAGAGAAGAGAAGAGAAGAGAAGAAGAGAAGAGAAGAGAAGATGATAAGAGCAGAGAAGAGAAGAGAGAAGAAGAGAAAGAAGTGAAGATGATAAGTGAAGAGAAGAGAAGAGAAGTGAAGAGAAGAGAAGAGAAGTGAAGATGATAAGTGAAGAGGAGAGAAGAGAAGAGAAGAGAAGAGAAGGAGAAGAGAAGAGAAGTGAAGAGAAGAGAAGAGAAGATGATAAGTGAAGAGAAGAGAAGAGAAGAGAAGATGATAAGTGAAGAGAAGAGAAGAGAAGTGAAGAGAAGGAAGAGAAGAGAAGAGAAGAGAAGAGAAGAGAAGAGAAGATGATAAGTGAAGAGAAGAGAAGAGAAGTGAAGATGACAATGAAGTGAAGAGAAGAGAAGAGAAGAGAAGAGAAGTGAAGAGAAGAGAAGAGAAGTGAAGATGAGAAATGAAGAGAGAGAAGTGAAAGTGAAGATGAGAAGTGAAGAGAAGAGAAGAGAAGTGAAGAGAAGAGAAGAGAAGTGAAGATGATAAGTGAAGAGAAGAGAAGTGAAGAGAAGAGAAAGAGAAGAGAAGAGAAGAGAAGAGAAGAGAGAGAAGAGAAGATGATAAGTGAAGAGAAGAGAAGAGAAGAGAAGAGGAGAGAAGAGAAGAGAAGATGATAAATGAAGAGAAGAGAAGAGAAGAGAAGATGAGAAGTGAAGAGAAGAGAAGAGAAGAGAAGAGAAGATGATAAGTGAAAGAGAAGAGAAGTGAAGAGAAGAGAAGAGAAGAAAAGAGAAGTGGAAGATGATAAGTGAAGAGAAGAGAAGAGAAGAGAAGTGAAGAGAAGAGAAGAGAAGTGAAGATGATAAGTGAAGAGAAGAGAAGAGAAGAGAAGTGAAGAGAAGATGATAAGTGAAGAGAAGAGAAGATGAGAAGTGAAGAGAAGAGAAGAGAAGATTATAAGTGAAGAGAAGTGAGAGAAGTGAAGAGAAGAGAAAGAAGAGAAGTGAAGATGATAAGTGAAGAGAAGAGTAGAGAAGAAAAGAGAAGAGAAGAGAGAGAAGAGAAGATGATAAGTGAAGAGAAGAGAATAGAAGTGAAGAGAAGAGAAGAGAAGAGAAGAGAAGAGAAGAGAAGAGAAGAGAAGATGATAAGTGAAGAGAAGAGAAGAGAAGGGAAGAGAGAGAAGATGATAAGAGAAGAGAAGAGAAGAGAAGAGAAGAGAAGAGAAGAGAAGATGAGAAGTGAAGAGAAGAGAAGATGATAAGTGAAGAGAAGAGAAGAGAAGAGAAGATGAGAAGAGAAGAGAAGAGAAGAGGAAGAGAAGAGAAGATGATAAGTGAAGAGAAGAGAAGTGAAGAGAAGAGAGAAGTGAAGATGATAAGTGAAGAGAAGAGAAGTGAAGAGAAGAGAAGAGAAGAGAAGAGAAGAGAAGAGAAGATGATAAGTGAAGAGAAGAGAAGAGAAGAGAAGAGAAGAGAAGATGATAGTGAAGAGAAGAGAAGATGAGAAGTGAAGAGAAGAGAGAGAGAGATTATAAGTGAAGAGAAGAGAAGTGAAGAGAAGAGGAAGAGAAGTGAAGATGATAGTGAAGAGAAGAGTAGAGAAGAAAGAAAAGAGAAGAGAAGAGAAGAGAAGAGAAGAGAAGAGAAGAGAAGATGATAAGTGAGAGAAGAGAATAGAAGTGAAGAGAAGAGAAGAGAAGAGAAGAGAAGAGAAGAGAAGATGATAAGTGAAGAGAAGAGAAGAGAATGAGAAGGGAAGAGAAGAGAAGAAGATGATAAGAGAAGAGAAGAGAAGAGAAGAGAAGAGAGAGAAGAGAAGAGAAGATGAGAAGTGAAGAGAAGAGAAGATGATAAGTGAAGAGAAGAGAAGAGAAGATGAGAAGAGAAGAGAAGTGAAGAGAAGAGAAGATGAGAAGTGAAGAGAAGAGAAGTGAAGAGAAGAGAAGTGAAGAGAAGGATAAGTGAAGAGAAGAGAAGAGAAGAGAAGAGAAGAGAAGAGAATATGATAAGTGAAGAGAAGAGAAGAGAAGAGAAGATGATAAGTGAAGAGAAGAGAAGAGAAGAGAAGATGATAAGTGAAGAGAAGAGAAGAGAAGATGATAAGTGAAGAGAAGAGAGAGAAGAGAAGTGAAGAGAAGAGAAGAGAAGTGAAGAGAAGAGAAGAGAGATGATAAGTGAAGAGAAGAGAAGAGAAGTGAATAGAAGAGAGAGAAGATGAGAAGTGAAGAGAAGAGAAGAGAGAAGAGAAGAGAAGAGAAGAGAAGAGAAGAGAAGAGAAGATAAGTGAAGAGAAGAGAAGAGAAGTGAAGAGAAGAGAAGAGAAGAGAAGAGAAGAGAAGAGAAGGAAAGATGATAAGTGAAGAGAAGAGAAGAGAAGATGATAAGAGAAGAGAAGAGAAGAGAAGATGATAAGAGAAGAGAAGAGAGAGAAGAGAAGATGATAAGTGAAGAGAGAGAAGAGATGATAAGTGAAGAGAAGAGAAGAGAAGAGAAGATGATAAGAGAAGAGAAGAGAAGAGAAGTGAAGATGAGAAGTGAAGAGATGAGAAGAGAAGAGAAGAGAAGAGAAGAGAAGATGATAAGTGAAGAGAAGAGAAGAGAAGAGAAGAGAAGATGAGAAGTGAAGAGAAGAGCAGATGATAAGTGAATGAGAAGAGAAGAGAAGGAAGATGAGAAGAGAAGAGAAGAGAAGTGAAGAGAAGAGAAGAGAAGATGAGAAGTGAAGAGAAGAGAAGTGAAGAGAAGATGATAAGTGAAAAGAAGAGAAGAGAGAGAAGAGAATATGATAAGTGAAGAGAAGAGAAAAGAAGAGAAGATAGATAAGTGAGAGAAGAGAAGAGAAGAGAAGAGAAGATGATAAGTGAAGAGAAGAGAAGAGAAGAGAAGATTGATAAGTGAAGAGAAGAGAAGAGAAGTGAAGAGAAGAGAAGAGAAGAGAAGTGAGAGAAGAGAAGAGAAGATGATAAGGAGAGAAGAGAAGAGAAAAGAGAGAATAGAAGAGAGAGAAGATGAGAAGTGAAGAGAAGAGAAGAAGAGAAGAGAAGAGAAGAGAAGATGATAAGTGAAGAGAAGAGAAGAGAAGTGAAGAGAAGAGAAGAGAGGAGAAGATGATAAGTGAGAGAAGAGAGAAGAGAGAAGATGATAAGAGAACAGAAGAGAAGAGAGATGATAAGTGAAGAGAGAGAGATGATAAGTGAAGAGAAGAGAAGAGAAGAGAAGAGAAGATGATAAGAGGTGAGAAGAGAAGAGAAGAGAAGAGAAGGAAGAGAAGTGAAGAGATGAGAAGAGAAGAGAGAGAGAAGAGAGATGAGAAGTGAAGAGAAGTGAGAGAAGAGAAGAGAAGAAGAGAGAGAAGAGGAGAGAAGATGATAAGTGAAGAGAAGAGAAGAGAAGAGAAGAGAAGATGAGAAGTGAAGATGAGAAGAGAAGAGAAGAGAAGAGAAGAGAAAAGAAGAAAGTGAAGAGAAGTGAAGTGAAGATGAGAAGTGAAGAGAAGAGAAGAGAAGAGAAGAGAAGAAATAAGAAGAGAAGTGAAGATGAGAAGTGAAGAGAAGAGAAGAGAAGTGAAGAGAAGTGAAGATGAGAAGTGAAGAGAAGTGAAGAGAAGAGAAGAGAAGAGAAAAAAGAGAAGAGAAGAGAAGTGAAGATGAGAAGTGAAGAGAAGAGAAGTGAAGAGAAGAGAAGTGAAGATGAGAAGTGAAGAGAAGAGAAGAGAAGATGATAAGTGAAGAGAAGAGAAGAGAAGTGAAGAGAAGAGAAGAGAAGAGAAGAGAAGTGAAGAGAAGAGAGAAGAGAAGAGAAAGAGAAGAGAAGATGAAGATGAAGAGAAGAGAAGAGAAGAGAAGAGAAGAAGAAGAGAAGTTGAGATGATAAGTGAAGAGAAGAGAAGTGAAGAGAAGAGAAGAGAAGAGAAGATGATAAGTGAAGAGAAGAGAAGAGAAGAGAAGAGAAGAGAAGAGAAGAGAAGAGAAGAGAAGATGATAAGTGAAGAGAAGAGAAGAGAAGATGAGAAGAGAAGAGAAGAGAAGAGAAAGAAGAAGAGAAGAGAAGAGAAGAGAGAGAGATGATAAGTGAAGAGAAGAGAAGAGAAGTGAAGTGAAGAGAAGAGAAGAGAAGAGAAGTGAAGATGATAAGTGAGAAGAGAAGAGAAGAGAGGAAGAGAAGAGAAGAGAAGATGATAAGTGAAGAGAAGAGAATAGAAGTGAAGAGAAGAGAGAGAAGAGAAGATGATAAGTGAAGTGAAGAGAAGAGAAGAGAAGAGAAGAGAAGGGGAAGATGATAAGAGAAGAGAAGAGAAGAGAAGAGAAGAGAAGAGAGAGAAAGAGAAGAGAAGAGAAGAGAAGGAAGATGATAAGAGAAGAGAAGAGAAGAGAAGATTCAGTTGCAGTTCTCTGAAAGTTAAGCTCTGCACTCGATCCAAATCCAAACTGATTGCTGCAGGAGAAATCCTTCATCTGTTACACTGCGGGTCACTGCTTAATTATTCACTTCATTATTTTAACTGATCATCTAACACAGGCGGGGGCGCGGTGCTTTAGCGGTTAGCATGTTCGCCTCAGGCGGCAATCGAATCGTGTGGAGTTCGCATGTTCTCCCTGTGCCTCGGGTTTCCTCCGGGTTCTCCGGTTTCCTCCCCTGTCCAAAGACATGCATTGTATGCTGATTGGCATCTCTAAATTGTCTGTAGTGTGTGTGTGTGTGTGTGTGTGTGTGTGTGTGTGTGTGTGTGTGTGTGTGTGTGTGTGTGTGCGCGCCCTGTGATGGGTTGGCACTCCGTCAGGGTGTTCAGATAAGCGGTAGACAATGAATGAATGAATTTAACACAGGCCTGGGTCTAAGAACTGAGTCTCCGGGCAGATGTGATGTGCCTCAAAACCCAAAGGAGGGCGCCAGAGACTCTGTAGAAACTCACACACACACACACACACACACACACACAC
>JAUCMX010000025.1:14955770-14965770 GCA_033459395.1 Hemibagrus guttatus | reverse complement strand
AAGATGAAGCTTTTGCACTAGGATTAGGATGAAGCCAATCATGTATGGAGTAAGATAGCTTTCTGTCACTGAAAGGGATTAGGAACATTTTCATGGTTTAATTCACAGGTTTAGTATGCTACTATGAGTTTGCATGAAGTGTGTGCGTGTGTGTGTGTGTGTGTGTGTGTGTGTGTGTGCGTGTGTGTGTGTGTCATCAAGCAAGACATGATGACTGTTTGGGTGTTCGGTGTACTAATCTCCTTTCTCCTGAGCATCTGGAGCACTGGGTGTGCACTCACACAAACACACACACACACACACGCACACGCGCACACACACACACACACACACACACACACACACACACACACACACACACAGAGCTATCTGGGATGGCAGAAGGCCTGGGCAACAGCGTTTGCCCAGTGTTGGCACCACGGCTGGTCACTGGAGCTTATAACACAGAGGTGTGTGTGTGTGTGTGTCTGTCTGTCTGAGCTCCATCTCACTCTTCTGTACTGAAGAGTGTATCGAGTAGAGATAAAGATTTTGTTCAAGGCAACTCTTTCTTTCCTTACTCTCTCTCTCTCTCTCTCTCTCTCTCTCTCTCTCTCTCTCTCTCTCTCTCTCTCTCTCTCTCTTTCCCCAGATGCTCAGGTCAGACTGCAACAGCTGGTTCTCCATTTGCTGCGACCAAGTGTTGCCACAGATTGGTGTGTGTGCACATGTGTGTGTGTGTGTGTGTGTGTGTGTGTGTGTGAACCATTTTATCGATTCATCATAAATATTCATCACATCATCCACATTTTCAGCCAAAACGGTTCTCATTTAGGCCGCTCCACTTCCTTTCCTGTTCCTGTTCGTTCTCCTCCACAACTACTTTAGCTTTATGCTGACTGAAAAAAATAATAGAGGAGAAAAGTTGAAAACGCTTTTTCTGATATCGAGGAGAGGACAAATGTGGATGGAATGGTTTGTGAAGGATGAGAGAGAAAGCCAAGAAAAAAGAGGGCCAGGAATCTCCAATGAGGTGCAGAAAGAGAGAGAGAGAGAGAGAGAGAGAGAGAGAGAGAGAGGAGAGAGAGAGAGAGAGAGAGAGAGAGAGAGAGTCGGGTGTTGAAGATAAATGAAAGCCGGGTCTTGGCCAAATAATTAAAAAAGAAGGAAGGAATAAAAGAGACTGAGAGAGTTGCACAGTCAGAATTAATCCCCCTTTTATCAATCAGTGAATAATGATCCAAAAACAAAGAGTTTTCCTCCTAAGCCCTCTTTATTAAAAAACTTGCCAATGCCAATTGCACTCGAGTCTTTTCCACAGGGACACAAAGAGAATTTGCATCACAAAACTTCAAGCAAATACAGATATAATTTGTATTGTAGGTCTGTGCATGTGGAATTTGGCTTATTGTTGCGTAATATATCGAACTAATAAACATAAACCGCTCACATTTTGCAGTAAAAGAATGAAACACTAAATTAATTAATTTATTTTTTATGTAAAAGGTAGCACTCTTTTGTTCCTCTAGCCCTTCAGCCCTGATTTCATCCTCACTCACTATATTTTGTGTGTCCTTTTACTCTAACCCACGACTTTGGCTATAAAAATTCTTGTAACGTTTCCCCGACTCATCCGACGCCTCACACCTCGGCCATCCCGTGAATTCCCCCCCTCGCCGTGTCCCCTAGCTAGGGCGCTGACCCTCCAAAACCCCCCACCACCAGGCCTCCTTCCTCATCTGGAAGTCCAAACCCCATCGCAGTGCCAACTGCCATGGCCGATCTCTGGAAGCTTCTAGAAGCTCACCGATTGGCCGACGCCAGGTGAGGGTTCGGTGAACAATATCCGTCTCGTCCTATCAGACGAGTCCAGACGTGCGCTTACGTACAGGATTCAGTGTGTAAACTGCTTCTGTCTGATTTCCCGACCAATCGCAGAGATGAAAAGGAGCCAGAAAGGCGGAGCTTCTTTGGAGCTGGGATCCAAAATGGCTGGTGGCTGGTTCATTTAAGGCATGATCCGCTGGCACAAAATGGAGATGATTTGCTCCTTTGGCTGGGCTGTAAGTAAAGGACAGTGTTATACCACATTAAGCCAGCCAGCTGACTAACACAGCCACAAACGCTTGCCACAATCCTGAGGCCATAAGCTATGTGTTCTGCTTATAAGGTCACGGTGGAAAATGACCAAACGTGAGCTGGCATTTTCGGCGAATGTCATCGTGTAGGTCTCTAAAGGGTCAGCGGTCTGACTTTCAGCTTTGGGTTAGGTCGTGTTTTTGCTTTTTATTTTTTCGATGATGAAGTGAGGCTTTTCAATGAGATTTGTATTTCTTCGGGCCACATTACTAGCAGTAGTCATTAAAATGTGATGAATCCTAGAGCTTCATTATAAATAAACATATCCTGTAGAAATGTGTGAATGGACAAAAATGGATGATATGAATACATCTGTTGCAGTCATACATAGATAACACACAGTGGGCTGCGCTGTTGTAGGAAAATAATCCATGATGGGAAGCTGGAAGCTGAACCACCTTTAAGCCTGAAATCTTATTCCTCTTAATCCACAGCAATCTGCTGCCAATGACTTTTCGCTGATTAGCAAATAACGTGTCCAGGAGACATCTTTCTGTTATCAATTATGTTACAGCAGCTAGAAACTTCCAGTCTCCTGTATACAACAGCTATTCAAGTCCCTGCGAATGTCTTGTTACTATAGCAACCTGTGGCAAATCTATGACTGTCGTCGCTGCTCTTATAAAGATATAGATCTCCGAAAGGGAGCTAGATTTTATCTACTTATATATATATATATATAAAAAAGGGTTTTGTTCAGAACTGTGTAGGAAGCGAAGATCCCTTAACTAGCCAAAGACGATCTGTTGTTCTGTTCCCTGAAAGGGATGGAGTACAAGTTCTGATCTTGTTGGCCTCCCAGTGTGTCCAGTTTGACTCACATGGATGGATCCATTAATGGTGGAGCTCTGTTGACAATCCATACAGACTGGAAGACGGCAACGGGAATAAGGAATCGAGACTTGTTCACTAATTCTATTAGTTCAGAATTGTCTAGAATTTTTGTAAAAGCTAGCTCTGGTCAAAAGGAGCGGAAGTTGCCAGAAACGTGCAGACTGGGGATCGAAACCAGTAACCCCACGGTTTTCAGGTCTGAAACTCAAACCTGCTGGAGATAGTTTAGTAAATTGAGCAGCAGTCACAAAGACTAGACAGCGGACTTACCGAGTGTGATTATAGTCTGTGTAGTAAGCCAAGAGAGCAGATGAACGTGAATACACTGCGGATGCCTGGAGGGGGGTGAAAGCGGGAGCAGGAAAGGGACAGATGATGGGACATGTGTGTGTTTTATCAAAGAAACTCTCCGGTGGATAAGTGCTTGTCTTTAAAGAAGAGCCAGGGAAAAGAGATGCGTGTGGGTGTGTCCGTCTCTCTTAGGAGTACATGGATTCATTTTTGTAAAAAAAATAAAATAAAAATAAATAAATAAATAAATCCATTATGTCCTTGCTTTTTTTATTATTTATTTTTTTTATTTTATGATTTTTTTTAAACAGGTGACTAAAGTGGATCTGCAGAGCTACAGAGTGTAATACAAACTGAGCCGCGGAGTTCAGCAATAAGTATCACGTCCTCTTATCAACTTCAGTAATCACCTGTAATGTAGCAACTGCCCCGGTTACCTCCTCCGCTTCAGGACCGGATGTTCACGCTGAACAGAAAGACCTGACTCCTCCTATCATCCTGGAGTCTTTTTTTTTAGATAAGAGCCTTGCTTTTTTCTGCTCCCTGTATGAACTCTTCTGCTCAGCGTAGCTTTTCTTTTATAGAAAAACATCCCGTGTTACTCACACGGTGTCCGTAGCACCACCATGCTAAGCACAGCTAGCATACATGTATTGCAACCTGCATTGCACCACTGCTTTATTTTTTAGACACAAAAATAAGAGGAGCATTTCAAAAACAAGCCCAGACCAAGATGTTATGTGTTTTAAGCTTATTTAAAGGAAGACTAAATGCAGTAACAGTTTTCAGGGTTGAGGCACTTCAACTGAAATGATACTTAAAGGTGTCGTGTCATACTCTTCCCCCTGCTGCCTGTTCGGTGAACTGCAATTGTCTTGAGAAATTCTAATCTTTCTTTTCCATCACAATCAAACTCTTGACTGAAATGACCTTTACTTTACTAAAGCGGCTTCTGCTTATTATTCAGTCTGGGGGCGGAGCTATATTCCGGGTCAGAGAATTTCTGAAAATGAATCCTGAAATGAAGAAACTAGACATCGCATGGCAGTATCAATGTTATGCTAAGGCATATTTGGAATAATATAGTCAGACTGGTTTAAAATAAAAAATACAGACTGCATCTTTAAGCCCAAAGAAATAAAGCTTGTCTCTGCTTTAAGGGCATCACATCGCTTAAGCATTACACATTACATATACTTAACATCTCGATGGAGTTGGAGGCGAGGCGTGTGACGACGCTAAACTGTTAGCTTGCTAGCTCTGTTAGCCTCCCAGCCCACAGCTCCTCTTGCCTCAATGACCCTTGAAGAAAAAGAAGCTGAAATTAAGTAATATGAAGATATTCCTTAGTCACAGATATTTCTAAGATGTTCCTTATTTGGTCATGATACTGATCGTGGTATTATAAACCTCTCTTGGTGTTGAATTCAAACCTTTTTTTTTGTTGCTTTGGTGTAGTTGAAGCTGGCTAAACCGGTCTCAAATTTGCATACACAGATCAGACATAACATTATGAGCAGTGCCAGGTGAAGTGAATAACGCTGAGTATCTCCTCATCATGCCACCTGTTAGTGGGTGGGATATATTAGGCAGCAAGTGAACATTTTGTCCTCAAAGTTGATGTGTTAGAAGCAGGAAAAATGGACAAGCATAAGGATTTGAGCGAGTTTGACGAAGGGCCAAATTGTGATGGCTAGACCACTGGATCAGAACATCTCCAAAACTGCAGCTCTTGTGGGGTGTTCCCGGTCTGCAGTGGTCAGTATCTATCAAAAGTGGTCCAAGGAAGGGACAGTGGTGAACCAGTGACAGGGTCATGGGCGGCCGAGGCTCATTGATGCACGTGGGTGGCAAAGGCTGGCCCGTGTGATCCGATCCAACAGACGAGCTACTGTTGCTCAGATTTCTGAAGAAGTTAATGCTGGTTCTGATAGAAAGGTGTCCGAATACACAGTGCATGATGGGTCAGGGCTGTTTTAACAGCAAAAGGAGGACCAACACAATATTAGGCATATTGTCATATTGTTATGCCTGATCAGTGTATAAGTACTTTATAACTTTTTCTAATCAATAATGCTGAAGCAGTTAAATAGCTTGGATCATTGTATAAGTGAGATAAAATGGAGAAACCAAAGAAACACTTTGCGAATGTTGTGAACTTGTTAGTTAAACTATTTTATTATCACTGAAGCTGAGATTAGTGACGATTACTGATGCTGTCATTGATATAAGTCTAGTTTTTATTTATTTATTTATTTATTTATTTATTTATTTATTTATTTTCTGTTTGGAGGTAGAACTGAAATGAAACACCACCACAAGCTTGTGTTTACACTGTAAATCTTCAGCAGTTCTGTGTGAAGGCTCAATTCCTGAGTTTACCCGAAACAGCTGAGCCATTTTTGTTATTTTTGTATTTACCCCACAAACTCAAGTGAAAGCATCAGACACTGTGTTTTACCAGTTAGAACAAATCCACGTGCACCATTTTCAGCTCCACTCTTAAAGACATGTATGTGTGTGTGTGTGTGTGTGTGTGTGTGTGTGTGTTTTAAATGATTATTATTAAAGACAGATTACAGGTTGTTTGTGTTGAAATATCCAGTAATAATCTCAGACTTGGTGTGTGTCAAGCTACATGAAACACTCCTACGCACTTGGCTCTCTCAGGCATCCTGACACCAGAATCTATAATCATGGGCAATAAAAGCTAGAACCTCGTAAGATCAAAATAACCATCTATGAAAATGTTTTCCCAAAAACTTTCCGAAGCTCTCTGCTCCATCATGAATAACGCCACTTGAAAAGCAGGGAGGTTCACCACCAACACCAGTTACTGCATTACAGCATCAGTGTGTACAGAGCTCAGGTTCTGCCGGGACCAGGGAAAGTATTAAACACAGCCGAGAGCACAATAATAATAATAATAATAATAATAATAATAATAATAATAATAATAATAATAAACAAACCAAACCTTTTTCTTAAACACAACATGTAGACGTGTGTTCTTACACTGCATTAGTACAGCATGCACGTGTGTGTGTGTATGGCATGTACTGGTTTAATACAGCATGCATATAAGCGCTGCGGGTGCGCACTGCATTAGCACAGCGTTCCTCTGTGTGTGTGTGTGTGTGTGTGTGTGTGTGTGTGTGTGTGTGTGTGTGTGTGTGTATTGAATTAACATAGTGTGTGTGTTTGTGTGTATTGAATTAACATAGTGTGTGTGTGTGTGTGTGTGTATTGAATTAACATAGTGTGTGTGTGTGTATTGAATTAACATAGTGTGTGTGTGTGTGTGTTTGTGTGTGTGTTTGTGTGTGTGTGTATTGAATTAACATAGTGTGTGTGTGTGTGTGTTTTTGTGTGTGTATTGAATTAACATAGTGTGTGTGTGTTTGTGTGTGTGTGTATTGCATTAACATAGTGTGTGTGTGTATTGAATTAACATAGTGTATGTGTATGTGTGTGTATTGAATTAACATAGTGTGTGTGTGTGTGTTTGTGTGTGTGTGTATTGCATTAACATAGTGTGTGTGTGTGTGTGTGTTTGTGTGTGTGTGTTTGTGTGTGTGTGTGTGTATTGCATTAACATAGTGTGTGTGTGTGTTTGTGTGTATTGAATTAACATAGTGTTTGTTTGTGTGTGTGTGTACTGCATTAACATAGTGTGTGTGTGTGTTTGTGTGTGTGTGTATATTGCATTAACATAGTGTGTGTGTGCTTGTGTGTATTGAATTAACATAGTGTGTGTGTGTTTGTGTGTGTGTGTGTACTGCATTAACATAGTGTGTGTGTGTGTTTGTGTGTGTGTATTGCATTAACATAGTGTGTGTGTGTGTTTGTGTGTATTGAATTAACATAGTGTTTGTGTGTGTGTGTACTGCATTACCATAGTGTGTGTGTGTGTTTGTGTGTGTGTGTATATTGCATTAACATAGTATATGTGTGTTTGTGTGTATTGAATTAACATAGTGTGTGTGTGTTTGTGTGTGTGTGTGTGTGTACTGCATTAACATAGTGTGTGTGTGTGTGTGTGTGTGTTTGTGTGTGTGTATTGCATTAACATAGTGTGTGTGTGTGTGTGTGTGTGTGTGTGTGTGTGTGTGTGTGTGTGTGTGTGTGTGTGTGTGGTGTGTGAGCTGCGCTCATATTAACATGTTTTGTGGTCAGCAAGGGAGCGCGAGACTCTCATTAGCGTCAAACCCCCGCGATGCGTGCGTACCGGCGCAGCTCTCTCTCTCTCTCTCTCTCTCTCTCTCTCTCTCTCTCTCTCCCCCGCACAGGGGTTTGGACCGCGGCGTTGTATTGCGTGCTAGTCGGGGGCGGAGCATAGAGAGAAAGACAGACAGAGAGAAAGAAAGAAAGAAAGAAAGAAAGAAAGAAAGAAAGAAAGAAAGAAAGAAAGAAAGAAAGAAGCCACAAGGGGAAGACGGTCTCATAAACATCCAGATGTAATTACACCCAGATTAATCAGGGCTCCTTCTTTACTCCAATAACACACAATATTTACCATTTTAAAAGAATCAGCAGGTCGGGATGTTCAGACCGAACGAAGTGGCTGATGGGAAAATGCAGAAAGCTGTAAGAGAAAGCAGAAGCTGGACCCAGGAGTGAACAGGTGCCGTGTCAGAGGATCGCCGCTTATTACTGAAGAAACTGGTTTTACTGGGTTTTAATGGTTTTACTGGAACCAGCAGCTAAACAGATTCACCACACAGTTAATTCTGCTCTTTCAGCAGCCAAAACTTTCTGCTTTACACACTGAACTTTCCCGGAAACATGTTCATGTGGCTGTGAGGCTCAGCTGTTATTTCTCTTTCATTCATTATTAATTAATCAAGTAATATTCGGTTTGTCTTGAATAAAAAAAAAATAAATAAATATAAATATGTGTTTGTAAAAATAAATATTTATAGGAAACAACTGGAACGAAATACAACACGTACATATTCTTTTATTTTTATTGCATTTTGTTTCACAAATTATGATTTAAAAACGAAAATAATTAACTCTTACAGCAAAACAAACAGAATAAACAAAACACAGCATCATTGAAACCAATATTTATATTACTGACTTTCAGAAATGATTTGTTTTCGGTAATCATTTTGAATTAGGAAATATAATGTAGATTATAATCATGTGTCTTACATTTTTATTATCGCCTGAAAAGCTTACATTGTGGATTTTATTTGATATATACTCTCAGTCATTTCAACTGAAACGAAAAAAATAATTATGAAGCCAATTTTAATCAGTCACTTTATTTCTCCTCTAATCTTGACTGGTTTATTTTCTGTTCAGATTAAATAAGCAGGTTTAATTGGGGGAAGAATGAGTGTTGAAATGGGTGAATCGTTGCAAAACAAATTAGAAAATTGGGAAAAAACAAATTGTTTAAAAATATATAGTGATTTATATATTTTTTTTAAAAAACCCCAAAAAACCTTTATGATATTTTCTGAAACAGAAGGGATTTTTGGGGAAAGTCAACAAACATAATTTTTGGATGAGTTTAATTATTATTATTACTATTATTATTATTATTATTATTATTATTATTATTATTATTATTATTAATGATAATAATATTTTCTAAATTACATTAAACAAATGTGATCAAATTAATTCCAGCTATATTCACTACAAAAAAGCAATTAAACCAAAATATAAATTGCAAATAGCTATAATAGACAACACACAAATTATTAATATTTATTATTATTACTATTATTATTATTATTATTATTGTTATTATCCATACTATTTTAATTGTATAATAATAATAATAATAATAATAATTATTATTATTATTATTATTATTATTATTATTATTATTATTATTATTCGTATTATTATTATTATTGTTGTTGTTACTATTATTATTCATATTATTATTATTATGTGACTTGACCTCACATTTCTTTCCACGCCATTAGCACAATATTTATGTAATAATTATGTGGAGATTATTTGGTGTGTCTTCCATGCAGAGGAATTATCCCGGATGTGGTTGATCCTGCTCTATTTGATCTGCATATTGTTCTCCTTAAACAACAGAAACGTGCTGTTCGCACAGTAATTACAGCAGAGCTGAAACGAAAGTGCGGGACTGTTAACAGTGTTTATAGACGTGCTTCTCACTCTGGGGAGAATAATTATGGGCTCCTGTCAACGAAATTCTTCCAACATCACGGGAACATCTCTTACACACCTCTCTCTACTGAGAAACGTTCACAGTCAGAGGTTACTGCAGCTGTCAATCACTCTCCTGTTTTTTTTTTCCACATATGAAAACGCAAAAAGGAAGGGAATTGCCCTATGTGTGTGTGTGTGTGTGTGTGTGTGTGTGTGTGTGTGTGTGTGAGCGAGCGCGTGAAATAACAGCCAACAAAAGAGTCATGGCTCATTCTGCTTGAAGGCTAAATAAATAAATAAATAAATAGCAAATAGCAATTACATATATAAATAAACACAGAATGCGTAAATACGAAGATATGCACTATTTATGTGGGGGTTTTTTTTTTTTCGCCCTCTCTGTGTACACACCTCTCTTTCAATTTCAGCGCAATCAGCCTGGCTTATTAGCCTAAGCCATAAGTCTGATGACGTCATAAATTTTAAGCAACACGCACGTCACTATTTTTTGGCTAACAGGATAGTATAAATCATTACAAAAAGTATTATTTTTGCTATACATATTTTGTGCAAACATATCTCAACGCTTGTAATTATTGTCATGCCTTGTTCC
>JAUCMX010000025.1:14940770-14948270 GCA_033459395.1 Hemibagrus guttatus | reverse complement strand
GTTTTCTCTTACGATGAGACGCTTCAGAAAATTTCTGTGTCTGATGTTTGGTTATTTAGCCCTTTTTTACCAGTACGCTGACGTTCCAGTCCATCTGTGGAACGGGAATGGAGTTATGGGACATTTTTAATCAATATAAGCTAATGAATGATTTTATCTCTGTGAGTCTGATCTAAAACGAGTCTGTGGCTTTCAGTGTGTTTTAGACGTGTGTGTTTCCCTCTGATGGAGAACCTTACACAGAATTTTACTGGTTGAAGATGAAATCTGAGCTGCTTTTTAGATGAACAAGCACTTGGAGCATCTCAGAGAGCAGAAATGGGTTTGATATCAACATTTACTCGGCTAAGAAAAAAACAGAAATATTTATGACAAACTAAAAATTCTACTGTCTACTGAAATGTCTACTTTCATATGAAATATGAGGATTCAGTTCCTGCCCTGCCCCGGATTTTTGTTGAACCCTGAGGTGACTCTATACTAGTGCCTTCCATTCAATCCATTGAATCTAACATGATATGATACTATACAACTTATTTGTACACGGAAGCAGTCTTATGATCGATATGCACCAAGAAAAGTAGACCTAGAAAGTAGCAGAGTGTTTTTTCACCTGATTTTTGTTGAATTTTGCCCAACAGCTCACAGTCCAGAGAAGGGTATGGCTATCTATCTCATGGCTTGACCTGAGTCTCATGAAGCTTCAAACGTCTGCTCAGGGGAACTTCTACTCAGGGTACTTTTTAAAACCTTAGCTGATAATAGAGAAAGATTAAGCCCCGCCCTCTCTGACCGCACAGGCGGTCATTTTGACAGATCCCTCAAACTCACAACCTTCCAGTCAGTAGTCCAACACCTTAACCACTAAGCTACCACAACCAGTTCTGCTCAACTGGACCCTCTTCTACCCACAGATAGCTGAAGAAGCATCATTAGGACGCGAGCTCGGTCCAATAGGGTGAACTGCTGAAGTTTTCCACGTGCTGGTTGTTTCTCCTTTTAAAGATAATAATCCGTTTATGATTGTTGTGTCGATTACTACTTTCACCCAAAATCGCTGGACCCCTGCTCTGTGTAGTAATAGCAATAACACTACAAGACTATTCCACGTGATTGAATTGAGTCACAATTACAGGATCAGTTTCCATATGCTATGCAGTTTCCATATCCATGCTAATCGTAAAACCCTTTTGGAAAAGTCCAGCTGAGTAAATCTTATAGCTGGGCCTCAAATATCTTAACAGTATTATCCACATTATTCCATCATGACTTTTCTTTCTCTGGGATTCTCCTTAAACACAGACCTGAGTAAAGCTGAAATTTGTGACATCACTGTGTACCATGAGTTGTTTGGTTTTTTTCCCCTTTACAACAGTTTGGTATTAACTGTAGGCTCCGCCCCCTAAAGTTAGAAAGTTGCACCTGATAAGTTTTTATTTTAAATGATGTCTAATGTGCTAATCTAATATTTCTGCCCTGTTTTCTGTTCTAAGTTTCCTTATTTAGTAATGGGATTAGCTTGTCAATAGCATTTGAAGCAAAAATCTGCGATTTCTGTACATATTTAATGAAAAACAAAAGCCACATGAAGCTCACAGGTCTAGAAAGCGTCATGCCTCCCGTGCCTCGGCTGATCGTCTACAATTACACCGAACATTTGTGTAAATTTGATTCTTCAATCAGCGAGGTGCAGAAAGGCCGTTAAACACGGTGTTAAAAGGGATTTTTAGAGGCTTTATGTCTTAAGACTCGGCCCGTGTGTGGTCATTTGTGAGTGTCTGAGAGCGATAGATAAGAGCAGCTGTGAATCGTGAAATGAAGTGCCTCTCTGTTTGACTTGCAGGCCACGGAGTCGTATCTGGTGCATGAAGAGGCGAGCCGAGGAGCCCCGCTGCCCGAGTGCTTCCTGGTCCCAGACACTTACAGGGTACGAGCCGACTCTCTTTCTTTCTTCTTTGTTTTTTTTTTTCTCCTTTCTTTTTCGGTGTGTCTTTCAGTAGCACATACACAAGCACCACGAACACGTCCAGGTCTCTTCATCCAGTCGGTCAATTCTACATTATTTCAGTACGATGAGATGATCAGTTTCACCACAGCACAATCTGTAGCTAGCATCAATACTTCAATACCACTGACCCACCAATTAACATATTATAAAAACATGCTGATGTCACAGGACGTAATAGACCATTTTTTCAGTCGGTTTGGCTCATCACTGTACCGGGTTCATAATTTATTACATATATATATATATATTTTTTTTTTTTTTTTTTTTCACTCAACATTTTAATTTCTCTTTTTTCAGAAGAGAAACATTCAGAAGAGAAAATATCCTCAGCATTTTTATTTTGTTTAATGAGGCACCGATGTATTTCTTTTTTTTTTGGGGTGTGTGTGTGTGTGTGTGTGTGTGTGTGTGTGTGTGTGTGTTATGAGGTCCGTTTCGGGAAAATGGCATAATAGTGCTAGGAATCTCTCACGACCACGCAATTCCAATTTGAGCAAAATAAAAAATATTTGGTGCATCCTGATGAGTTTTAAATTTCTAAAAAAATTTTTTTTTTCTTTAGATTTTTTTTGTATGTGCAATTGCACCTTTCATTCTATAATATTTATTGCTGTTGCTCAATAATAATAATAATAATAATAATAATAATAATAATAATTATTATTATTATTATAATTTTGATAATAATATTATTATTAATAATAGTAATAATAATAATAAGACTTCATATCTATTAGAACTTTCAATTCTTCCCCTCTGAGTTGTGTTTCATCATATTAACATATTTAAGGGCAGATCCCCCGCTTTACTTTTATTTGCCTACTTTTATTTGCTGTAAGTTCTACTGCCATGTTTAAGAAATGTTGTCTGAATGACCTTTGTATCAGTTGAGAGAGGAAAATAGAAGAAAAAGTGAAAAAATAAACAAAAAACGAAAGTGTGCACACTTTAACATATCTATCTATCTATCTATCTATCTATCTATCTATCTATCTATCTATCTATCTATCTATCTATCTATCTATCTATCTATCTTTTTTTCCTAGAAATTGTTTTTCAATGTCTAAAAGGGCCGGTTTTATGCCATGTATTAGCTTCTATATATTTATGTCATCATGTTATACTCAATGTAGTGAGCATACAGAGTGAATATGAAACTCTGTGATTACTCTCGTGCAATGAAAGGATGGATTTTCTCATGGTTTGCTTAGAAAATGTTCAACGGGGTTAACTGTCATCACTGGAAAAAACATTGCTGTGGGTAATTCGAGAAAATCACGCAAACATAATGCCAAAATTGAGAATCAAAAAAAATCATAAAAAGTGCTTGGCCCCCTAAAATCAGTCACGCACAAACCTGTGTCTAATGGTGCGTTCAAGTCATTTGGGAAAAAGACCGTATTTCCCGAGTTCATCATGAAATCGTTATTACGAGTGGGATTTTCTTGTTTGAAATACAAACAAAATGGTCAACATTTGAGCACCTATCAGAGAGAAATGGTTTGATTACGATGTAATATGTAACGATAAATTGTCAAGCGGCTTAAAAAACTCGATTAAAACATTAAGAAAAGCACCGGAGAATAGATTTTTAAAGGCACGTGCTGCTTTTTTTTTGGTAGTTAATTAACAGAAGGTTCACCTCCAGCTCGCCCAAAATGTGACTTGAACGCACCTGACGTCGTAATTACGTCTTTCCAACTCGTAAATATGAATTTCCCCAATAGGATTTCTGACAGAATTTTGGATGGTTGGAAAAAATAGTGCTAAAATCTGAGAATCTGTCACTCAGCTATTGAAAGAAGCATGATAATTTTCATGATACCAGTATCGTGATCGTGTATTGTTTCACCTTCCGTGTGCTGATTAGTGCAAAAAACCCTGAACATGTCCTATATTCGAATAAATAGAAAATCCTCCGTTTTCTCTGTTAAAGAGAAAACTCCGTATCAGAGCCTTCAGGGAACAGCTTATTGTTCTCTGATTATTCAAATGCCAGCCAGATAATAACGGAGCTCGGGGAATTACAGGGTATTGGACTTTGATTTCGATCGCATGAATGGGGCGTTTGATTACTCCCCTGTCTCGCCAAGAATTAACTTCCAGTCGCACAAGCACACGATTCATTCACAGGTGAATCGGCGTAAAGCTTCTTTCTTTTCCCGACGTACAGGACAAACGAATAAATCTGATTTCAAACATAATCTGAAGATCAGCTCCGGTTAATGAGACAATGCTCTTATATCATATGGCATGCTTTGTATGCTGGACGCGTCGTTAAGCTCTATAGAGCGAACCTATCTGCGTAAAAAACGTCATTACCATCATTTAAGTACATGCCATATGGGAGGGATTAAGGTTGAATGAGGGTGTGTGTGTGTGTGTGTGTGTGTTTTATGCGCGCAAGTGTGTGCATGTTAGAAGGGAAAACCACATGCTCTAACTATATTGCATTTCTTGTGTGTTTTAATGGGAGCATTACTGACTGAAACCACTAACCTCGCCCTTCTTGTTTCTGGACCCCTGCTTAGCTGGAGGCTGGGGAAGAGAGAAGAGAGAGAGAGAGAGAGAGAGAGAGAGAGAGAGAGAGAGAGAGAGAGAGAGAGAGAGAGAGAGAGAGAGAGAGAGAGAGAGAGAGAGAGAGAGAGAGAGAGAGAGAGAGAGAGAGAGAGAGAGAGAGAGAGAGAGAGAGAGAGGGGTTGCGTTTGTAGAAATAAAAGAAAAAAACGCTGGGTAAAAAATGAAATAATTTCTTTTTATTTCACCTCACACTGTTATTGTTTTTTAATGACTTACGTGTGTGTGTGTGTGTGTGTGTGTGTGTGTGTGTGTGTGTGTGTGTGGACATTTTTGCTAGCCTATGCAACACAAGCACTTTTGGGTTGCTCCCCCTTGGGCGTGGTGAGAGAAACAGGGTATCCAAGCACTCTCACCCTTCCCTCCCCCTCTCTCTCTCTCTCTCTCTTTTCTCTCTCTCTCCTCTCTCTCGCTCTCTCGCTCTCTCTCTCTTGTTTTTCTTTTTCTCTCTATGTCTCTCGCTCTCTTTTTTCCCCCATCTTCTCCTGTTGCTTCCTGTCACCTCATTCTTTCAGCTCTTTTAAACGGCCGCTGGGCCTTCAAAAACTGTTGTTATTAGCAGCTTTGATTAAGTTTAGAGATATTTTTTGTGTCACTTCGGGTTTAGAAGGTAAAGCTGTTGGCGTGAATACCGTGATGAGGGACATACAGCATCTTCAACATGCGCATCAGAGACGTCTGAACATGACTCATTGTGCAATAAATTCAATTATAGTTGCATCGTGGTCTCAGCTTTTGAACCTAACCTTGGTTTAACGTACTGACCTTCGATATATGTTATATTTGTATTGCTATCCCGCTCGACGACTGTTACGAACCACGAGCCAGTACGTCTTCTGTAGCTACAAGTTATGAGACTAGCTACAGGGCTAGTGTTACTTATCCTGGCTTTTGAAACACAATTTAGATACAATTTTCTCTACAGTCTGTTAGCCTGCTAAGCTATTTTAAAAACGTACCTCAGTACACCCGGTCACTGTTTTTGTTGTGTTCCAGTATTGTACAGTATTGAATGTCTTCATCATGTCCCACTCCACAGCGGTGCTTAATATGAAAGTCGACACTCAGAGCTTAGGACTCTGTAGCTTTTCATATAAAAAAATTTCTCTTTTTATCTAGCCCAGTAGGGGCAATATATTCATCGAAAAGTTCCACAGAAATGTTTGTATCTTTAAAGTAAATGGTAATATCGATCCCATTGCTGCTTTCTGAAGGCGTTATCTTCGACCAGTAAAATTCTGTGTAAGGTTATGTAACAGAGGGGAAAAAAAACACGTTTAAAACACACTGAAAGCCAACAGAGTCCTGACCCCATTTTATATCAGACTTCCGGAGACAAACTCATGCATTTGTTTTTAAAATGATTGAAAACGTCTGATAAGTCGGTTTCCATTCCACCGGCAGACTGGAACGCTATTGTACTGGTAAAAAGCGTGATTAGGGTGTGGTTTAGGACACCCCGCCCAGTGGACTGATGGCACGATGTTTGCTTCAGTTCCTTATTTAAGTTTTAGAAAGTAAACAAAACTGCAGCAAACAGTCAACAGACAAGCAATAGACAAACAATTAAACAGACAAGTTTTTGTGTCATCACATATAAGAGCCAATCATATTCGACTATGCAAATGAAGGGAAGGAGTGGAAGCACTGAGGGTTAAACTATAAAATATTATAAATTCATAAACTGGATCTTTCTAATTTGTGAATTTTCTGTGAGTATACTTCCTGGTTTTTTTAACCGTATCATAGTTTGTAATGGTCACCCGAGTTTTTTGGGGGACTTTCCTTCTGACCTTAAAACAACAGAGAGCCAGATCAGATTTTTTTTTTCCCGGCCGCTAATAATAAGATGTTAAGGCTATAGAATGTTAAATGTAGGCGAATGTGGCTTTTAATGCTTCTCTGATCAAAAAAAGCGTGGGTTTAGCGGTCCAAAAGATGTGGCTAACACGGCCTACTAGGTGAGTCAGAGTGGAAAAAAAATACAAAAAAGAACGTTTGCGTGCGTATGTGTGTGAATTAAACACACAGAGCAGCTTAGCTATAGAACAGTAGGCTACTGCCCAAAAAATTAGCATTTCTCCACACCAGGGTTTAAGTTGATTATTATTAGTCTAGCCAAAGGTTGTTCCGTCTCGCCAAGTAGGTTATCAGGACAACGCTTAATATAAAGGTCACAAGACACGTGGGCTAAATCTAATCTCTACAGTGGTTTCTTAACCTGTTTCACTTTATTGAGTTTATAAGAATTCATTTCAGTATTGACAAATTGGAAGGAATGATGATAAGGTACGTCCTCAAGCTACATAATAAAACCTAAAGTCCTTTTGTTTCCTTTTTTTTTTTTTATTACATTCGAGACACATTCATACAATTTGTACAAAAACCTCAGTTCTGACAGTTTATCCATCCTGGAAGTGTTTCTTTAGCTGCTATCTGTTAAAGCGAGCAGTTTTTTTAACCTCACCTCTGCTGCCTGTGAAGTGAACTGCAATTGTATTTAAATTAGATTGGCAAGACTTCGTTTTCCACCCAAAACACCGCCGCGTAAACATGCAGCCTGGAAATGTTTCAGGGCCGGAGATAAGCTCAGAATATTGGGGCACAGAAAGTTGTCTGGAAATAATCTCAAATCTAATTTAAAAAAAAAAAAAAAATAAAAAAAAAATGTTAAGGTCTGACTACATGCTTTATTAACTAAAGATAGAAAAAACGTGATTCCATGAAGAAAGGCATCACTTACGACTTTTTCGTAAGTAAAAAAAAACAAACATTTATTCTTAGCTTCACTCTTCGAGTATAGATTGTGTAGTTAATGAGTTGTTAGCTTCTTCATTAGCTTCTGTCGTATACATTCGCATCAATAAAGACACAGAGCCGGACATTTCTTTGTTTCTTTGACATTTCTTTGACAG
>JAUCMX010000025.1:14925770-14935770 GCA_033459395.1 Hemibagrus guttatus | reverse complement strand
AACTGTCAGATTGTGGTCAGAGGCCTAGAGATATGTTTTGAGGTGATAAATGTTGATTTATGGTTTTAATCAGATTTTATTGACTGGAAACTTTTAAAAATAAATAAATAAATAAATAAATAAATAATTTCCCTGTAAAGCGTGCCTGCAGTGAATACTCTGCATTTAGAGTCGTGTTTTTCAAGAAGCAGTCGTTTCTTTTAACCCGAGCAGAGACGTGCAGTGGTGCCGGAGTGTTTGCTCGTGGTTTTTCCTCACTGGCCCGTCAGGTTGTCGAGCAGGAAGCTGATGGATTATACACACCTAACGTCGCCCAAGGTGCTTGGGTAATCAGTGTAATTAGCCTTCTGCTCACCACATTGCACGTCCTGTAAATACTCAAACAGAATAAGCGGCAACACATGTGAAGTGTACGAGCCTACAGAGATCCAGATCAAGTGCTGGCTCAAACCCATCCTCCCGCGAGTCACTCAGCGAAATAAAACCCGACAGAAAGATGGATGTCTTTGTGCACGGATAAATAATTAACATTCGGTTATATAAACATTATACAGCTATCAGGCGTTACTAGAGAGAGAGAGAGAGAGAGAGAGAGAGAGAGAGAGAGAGAGAGAAATCTTAAATTTTGCTCTGCTGTAGATCCGTTTTGCGTCGTATTTATTTTTTTTCCCCGTTTATTTAAAATTAATTAGCGGGGGCGCGCACGCACGCGTGGCGCGCACCAGCTAGCGCGCTCGGCGTATTATCTGTAAATCTTTCCCTCCTTTTTTCTCCCTCTCTTCCCTCAACAGCACATTCTTGTATGGAGGAGCGTGCACTTAATGAGAGTACAAGTAGCCTTCCAGACCCACTTGTTAGTATGCAAGTGCACAGGCTCGAAGTTTGGGATTTGGATCACAGCCAGGGTCTCGGACGGAGTTCGGACCTCTCTCTCTCTCTCTCTCTCTCTCTCTCTCTCTCTCTCTCTCTCTCTCTCTCTCTCTCTCTCTCTCTCTCTCTTTTAAATGAATGCCGTCTTTGTGTTCGGTGGCTGCGGCGCAGATCGCAGGTTTTGGCTCAGCTCACTCCAGGCCACGTTTACGCGCAGTGAGAGTTCAGCGGTTTGCAGCACAGCCCCGAGTCGTGCTGCAGCCTCCATGCATGCAGAGAGTTCTCTCTTGACCAAGACACCTGAACCACATGAACGCGTCTTTGGGTGAAAATGGATTAAATATGGCCGAACGCTCACACCGTGCGCTGCATGAAGTGAGTTTTCTCAAGCTGGTGCAGTCAGTTTTCAGCGCGTTAAACTCTGGCCTGTGTGCTATGCTGGGAGAGGACCAGTGTTGCCTGCTCTCTCCAGAGGTAGCTAAGGCATGCGCAAAAAAAAAAGCCTCTAGATGACGTCAGAGGTTTGCATACTCGTTTATTCTTCGTGACCATTTGCATGTCAAATTACAAATTACATCAAAGATTTATGAAGTCGCTTAGGATACAATAGTCTTTTGTCTGGACAGTAAATAATAGCTTAGAATTTCTATCATGCAGAAAGAATTGTTTGGTCATGGCACCACAAACGAACTATTTACATATTTACGAATGAAGGAGCGGTTACAAACGGAATATTCCCCTTTTATTACTGTAAATAGTGTCAAAAATGAGCAATGAGAACAATGGGGATTCATGAATGGTCAGTTAGAACAATGCTGATCAGTGATTGGTCAGTGTGGGGAAAAATGGTGATCAGGGATTGGTCGAGAGGAACAATGGTGATCAGGGATTGGTTGATAGGAACAATGGTGATCAGGGATTGGTTGATAGGAACAGTGGTGATCAGTGATTGGTTGATAGGAACAGTGGTGATCAGTGATTGGTCAATGGGAACAATGGTGACCAGTAATGGGTCAATGGGAACAATGGTGACCAGTAATGGGTCAATGGGAACAATGGTGACCAGTAATGGGTCAATGGGAACAATGGTGACCAGTGATTGTGTGATTGGAACAGCCATTTTTAGTGAGTTGAACGATGTGAGCTGGAGAACTATATAAAGTTCAAAACACTCCTTTAAATGTAAATGCTCAGAAAGTCACATGATTCTTTGTTTTTTTATTCACTAAAGGAATCGAAAAAGTCACTCTGTAGACAAAGTCTCTGAATTGTCAACACGGACTTTACAAAAATCTAACTCCGCCCCCCCCAACCCTAGTCTGATCTAATCTGATGGATTGTAAATTGCTGCAAAACTCCACCTTGCACTATAACAGGGTTCATTCATCTAACATAACTGTAAGTGGATCTTGATTGTTAAAATCTAAGCACTGACTTAATAATATATTTGCAGGAAATGAAACTTTAAAAATGTGTGTCATGTAACATGATGTTAGTGTAGTAGAAACTGCCCTAGCTGCTCAAAGTCAACCTCATCTCATGGGAAATGACATAGTGTTAAACAAAAATAGGACAAATCTGTTTGGATTGCATTTTACTTCATACGTACAAAATTACGAACGTTAAGCACGTGTCCTTACCCTGATTTAACCTTCATAAAGACATAAGACAATAAGCTGCTTGATTTAGTAGTTCACTGAACTAGCTAGCTAATACCATTTCTAGCATTTATATTGCTTTTCTTTTGTTTTTTTTGTCTTTGCTTCGAGACTTTATTCTGTTTTTGTGGTTCATGTTTTGGGATAGTCAGCTTTTCCACACTTTCTTTTGGTTTGCCAAATATAGAACATAAACATATAAAGACATAAAGACCTAAAGTATATGCACGGGAAGGAGGGAGTGACACACAGCACCTTAGGTAAACTTTAATAAATATGAAGTTAAAAAAAAATTCATAGGGTTTAAAAAAGGGGTGAAATTCAATTTCTTTAAAAAAATATATATCAAGCAGCAAGCAATCTACTTTTTCATTATTATTTCAGGAAGAAATGTTAAATTATGTTTACCTCTGCAAATATTGATATGGTTGATAAGTCACACACACACACACACACAAGCCGTAGAGCCATAGAGCACTAGGAAAAACAACTTCAGAACGTTTTTACGCTCAGTAAAAAAATTCTAGTCCTCGTATGTTAAAAACATCTGCTCAAGTGTTTTGAGCAAAATAGTTACGAACACTCAGAGTTGTTTGGTTTGTTCTGTGAGGTGAAAAACACTGCTCTGATGTGTTACAGCAGCAAAAACACCAAAGCAGGTTACTCACATTCTTGCCGTTAGACACGTGATGAGTTTTTTTCCGGTGTTTGAGCAGGAAAATCTCTGAAATTTGCAGTATTTTAGGCAAAACACAAAAATTGCTAGTGTGTGTGTGTGTGTGCGTGTGTGTGTGTGTGTGTGTGTGTGTGTGTCCTGACCAGATTCAGTAGGTCAGCGTCTCATACTCCTCTGATCTCCTCTGGTCCCGAACCGCATTCTACAAAAATTCTTCCTAAACCATCTTCCCAAATATCCAAGCATGTGTTACAGGCTGTAGTAATCCCAGGTTTCTCACGCAAAATGAAAAACATAAAGAATTGTTTTTATTTTTTTTACTGCTATTAAAAAAAAAAAAAGATTCTGGGCAAGAACCTGGTTGGTGCAATTACTGTCGGCCTACTGAAGTATATTTTTTATTTAAAAAAAAAATACGTTTTTTATTTTTTAAAAAATTAATAAAATAAAAAAAGTAAGAATTTTTAAAAAAAAATATTTTTATTTTTATTTGAGAAGAATTTGAAAAACATAATATAACAAAAAATGGTTAAAAATGAAAAATTCACAAAATATATAACAAAAAATTCGTTTTTGGAATATTCGCCAAATAAACAAAATAAACACGCATACTAAATAACATAAAAATAAATATAAATAATATATAAACATACATTAAGGTATACATAGGCCACCACATAGAAATATCCTCTGTTTATATTAAATTATAATATGATTATAGTAAATATGTTTATATGATTGCTATATATTATTATATTTTTATTACATATACTATACTATATAATTGTTTATAGTGATATAATTACTTTGACTAAGTGAGATTTGTTTTAAAAGTTCTAAAGTAAGATATTACATGCTAAATGAGAAGTGTGTGTAATAATATTAAATAGAAGTAAGTGATTCTTCCGCTCAGGACGCCACTGCGCTTGCTCTCAGAAGTCATTTCATCTCATACCTCATTAAAATGCCCCAAGATTTCATCGCATTTCGACTTTGTATCGATTTCCCCTCTCTGATCACGCTCCGAGTCTCTAATGCGAAAACACAAAGCCGGTGGAATCGCAGTAACGCAGGCCTCGAAGCCCGGTCGAGGACAAATGCCCTGCCAAAGCAGCGTTCGAATGCCTTGTTTGTTTAAATCCCAGCTGCGCTCTCGTACGGTTCAGATGTTTCCGTGTGATGATTTCATTTCTCATTCATCATCAGATAAGCCTCTGTTGGCTCTTTGAGGCACGAGCAGCGGATGACCCAAGACTGATGTGCTGGTGTACAGGTTTCTGAAATGCACATGGGATTTGAGGGGGGAAAAAAAAATCCCAGTCACGCAAAAAGAGTCGGAGATGGGAAGTTTGTGAGCTCTGATCCTTAATTCTCTTAAAGTGACCCAAAAATCTCTCTCTGAGGCGAGATGATTCAATCCTCTGTTATAGCTGATGCTGTAAAATCTTAAAAGAGGAAATTTACGCGTTGTTGTTTAGGAGCAAATCCACACAATCCACCATCTGATTAATCAGCAATGATACTAATCTTTCCCATAATCAATAATAATCAGAACTAATACAGGATGATTCGTAACGACATGAGCTGTAATCAGAGGATTAGATGAAAATCTTTCATCAGCCAAAATTCTGTTGTTTTATGAAGCTGTTTGAGATAAGAATTGAATGAATTAGTCAAATAATATCTTGTAAAGCAAGTGTTAGGATTTAGGATTTAGTCTTTCTGTTTGCACAACTGACCAGATCCAGATTCAGACTCAGACTCAGAGAGAGAGAGAGAGAGAGAGAGAGAGAGAGACGTGTGAAAGCGCAAAATCCAAGAATTTCATTAACCGTGCAGTATTGACATCATGAGTTCTCATGATACAACGAGGTCAATGGACAATCTAAAAAAAAGTTAGCAGAAAAGCAAGGCTCAGGACGTATATTTCGCACGGTTGGCAAGACTTCGCAAACCCTCAGGTCCAGGTGTGTTTATATATTGAGGATTCAGGAAGTGAAGCGAAAAAGCAAGGAAGTTCACGTCAAAACATTATTCATGTCATGGGGTTGGTATTACAGCACAGGCTAAACTGGGAGGTTTTTATTTGTAGCTTCGTTGGAATTTCGGACACATTTGGACTCAAAGTTTGACCAAAATCCAGTGCACGGCACCACGGTAGTTCATGTGAGTTGTGACAGTTCCATGAATGATGTGGTTCTTGCTGCTGAGGAGGTGAAGAAAGAACATACTCGAATGAATAAAAGCTTCTTTTGATGTGTTGAAAGATTAAAATCAGGAGCGACACCAAGTTTCACAACCTGAGCTGAAGAGGCAAGTAACAAACCCGTGAACTGACAAGAATAGATGATTGATTTGAGTAAAAAAAAAAAAAAAGGGTCTGGGGAAATAAAAATGAGCCTCAGGAAGTTCCTGTTCCTTAAGCCACACATATAGTATGCATATAGTATAAGGAAAAACACACTCATTAAAGAATTACAGAGGGTACTTTTTATCCATTTATAGTTACATTTACTCTTGTTCTCTTTAGAAGTTAATTAGTCTAAAAAAAAAAAACCCTAACATTTTACTCTTGTTATTTTGTTTGTTAAAAAAAACCCTTGCACGTTTTTTTTTTACACGTAACGCGATGCCGCTACAGCAGGTTTAGCATTTAGAATTTTTGAAATGTATAAAAAGAAAGCACACGATGTGCACGAAGTAATTTAAAAGGCGTTCGTAAGACATTTCGTCCACCGGAGTGGCGTCGGCCATTTTGAAATATTTTCTCGCTCAGCTTGAGTACTTGGTAGCTCCGCCCCTCTTCTGCGAGTCTCATGAAGTGTCCAACATTCCACACGTCGCTTTTTTGTATGAATAACTGCATCGTCCAACACCTATAATAGTGGTTGTAGATTTTGCGTAGTTTCCATCATCCAGTGAACTGTTAGTTGTTGCTATAGCAACAATAAGGCATTAAAACAAGCACACTGATATAAACTTGTGAAAAGAGTGGATCTGTTTTGAGTGCTGCTCCTATAGGAAAAGGAATTGACCAATCAGAACGGAGAAGAGGAGAGCGCTGTGTTATTTTTGAAATAAATATATTCTGTTTCTATATGAGACTATTATTACCTCCACCCGCGATTGTCCATTCACCCCAAACCAGTGTTTGTACTCATGGTAGCTGCTCTACGTATGAACAAATAGCCCCCTAATACACACACACACACACACACACACACACACATACACACACACATGCGCATTACATAACCACAGAACCTCTAATCACTTCAATGTGTGGAACCATGTCATAATAGATCCTTTCATAACAGTTACTTCATATTTTGTCCCGAAGTCTTCTCCCAGTAACTGGAGTTGGTTTTGGGACACTGTTGCCGCAATTCCACACAATCCTCCTGCGTCTCATAATTTTCTGTTTTCGATTTGTCAATTCTTTACAAGTTACATGGAAAAGCCACTTTCTGGACAGCGCGCGACGCTCGGGTGCGTTTCGTCCATCAGGCCTGTGGGATCTTTCACTATGGGCCTCAGTCCACATCTTCTTCTGGTCGTGGGCAATAAAATATGAGCAGAGGAATGTTAAATAAGTCGGACTCACTTGTTAACTGACACGACTTGCGGTGGTATGATGCAAGGGGTCTGTGTTTGGCAAATAAATGGTGTGTGTGTGTATGTGTGTGTGTGTGTGTGTGTGTGTGTATACACACTAGCACTATCAGTGCTGTTATATTGATAGAACACATTCAAGGTCATTTATTTCTGTCCTATGGATGTGTGTGTGTGTGTGTGTGTGTGTGTGTGTGTGTGTGTGTGTGTGTGTGAGAGAGAGTGTGTGTTAAACGTGAGGACAGCTTGCCATACCAGAAAGACTAATATAGATCAGTCATCCCTGTGATGTGTGTCTAAAAAGGCCGGCAGTAAAAGAGGCATAAATAGAATACACATTTGAATGTTATAGAATACAGAAACCTCGTTTTTTTAAATCTCCATATATCATTTGGCACTTATCCGGTCAGAGCGGTTGAAGAGTCATGTCTGTGTGGCAGTGTATTATTATCGGCGTGTTGTGAGTCTCTCTCCAGACAGGATCGTTCTCCTGACCTTTAGTCCAAAGTGCGCAGCTCGGTCAGTAGATAAGCGCTCGCTGGCTCCTGTCCATCTGTCGGGGAAATATCAGCACGTCATTGCGTAATGTACAATATCGTTACCTGACGTGAACTCAGAGGACAAGCTACGCTGAGCTTCCAGAGAGTGCTGTAACACACTTATGTTGTACGTCTTTACCATTGACCCACTGCTGTTTGTGTAGATGTGTGTTTGTGTGTGTCCCGGTGTTCCAGTGTCGTGTTCTGATTGGAAATCAAGCCCAAAAGATCATCAGATGCTGACTGATTGGACAAGCTGCTGTTGGTGGATGCAATTGGACACATTTATAAATGTCAAATTATCATATGTGATAAACATAAACTAAAGCTCATGGAATAGAATAGAATAGAATAGAATAGAATAGAATAGAATAGAATAGAGGAACAATAGAGCAAACTAGAATAACAGACTAATAGAGCATAGAAAAGACAATAAAATAGAGTAATAAGAGATTAATCAAAGAGAATAAGAAAATAGAGTAGAATAATAGAGTAGAATGTAATAGAATTGAGTTGAACATAGTTAAACCACTGAATACCATAAATGAGCAAAATGAAACAGAATTGAGTAAAGTATAAAATAAAGTATAAAGCAGAGTAAAATAGAGTTGAGTAGAGTACAATGTTAGTGCAGATTACAAAGAAGAAAAACAAAGTAGTAGAAAGTAATAGTAGATTTGAACTGATTCCCACAGAACAGTAGGATAGAATAAAGTTTTTAAAAAAAAGGATAGAATTGAATGATGTAGTAGAATAGAATATTAGAACAAGATAATTGAATAACTACTAATATAAGATTATAAGAATTAGAATAAGAATGCAATCGAATGGAATAATGGAATACAATGGAATAATAAAATAGAGTACAAAAGATTTAATGAACAGACTAGAATTGGATAATAGGCTAGTATATAGTAGAACAGAATTGAGCGGGGTAGAATTGAACAGCATGGAATTGAGTAGAATGGAACAGAATAGATTAGAGTAGAATGGAACAGAATAGAATTGAGTAGAGTAGAATAGAAGAGAATAGAATTGCATAGAGTCAAATGGAACAGAATAGAATTGAACATGATAGAATGGAACAGAATAGAATTGAACATGATAGAATGGAACAGAATAGAATTGATTAGAGTCAAATGGAACCGAATAGAATTGAGTAAAGTAGAATGGAACCTAATAGAATTGAGTAGAGTAGAATGGGACCGAATAGAATTGAGTAGCATAGAATGGAACAGAATAGAACTTGAATGGATTAACAGAATAAAATACAACAGAATGGACTGAATACAACAGAATGGAGTAGAGAAGAATTGAATAATAGACTACAATAGATTAATAGAATAGAATAGAGTTCAGTAGTGCAAAATAAAAGTACAGTTAACTGATAAAGCAGATCTGAAGAATAGAATTGAGTGTAGAATTGAGTCCAATAGGATGTTGATGGCCGATTTGAATGTTATGTAAGGTTTTTGTATGTGTTTTATGTATGAAATGATAAGGTAGGGGTTGACGTTGCAGTTTCCATGGGGATTCCTGCTCGGCGTGTAAAGGTGTGTAGATTAAATGACACACCGGGCCACGCCCCCTCTCCCATTCCCGAGCATCTCCAGAGAACACGCCGGTGCTAATTAAAATCATGACATCTCACTACACGCCGCACGTTAAGAGGTCGCCGGCGCATATGTTGCTCGCTGTCGTACAAGTCTGTAAACGTCATAATAATAGCTCGCATTTGAAGCTTTAATCCGAGCCCAAGGCCAAGTTCCAACGGTGCTCTTCGGAGTCGCGGAGTTTGATGTAGGATCGGTTCTAATCAGGTCCAGGTGTGCCGCGGATTATCTGATAATGATACTTAATCCCAGAGGACCTCCGCGATGATTATCTTTCAAATAAACCGTAATAGCAGATGAAACTCCACACATGTAGGCAATTCCGGATCAGCGTTTAAAGTCGGCGCACATTAGCGAAGGCAGACGGAGATGCCGAATAATCTGCATGCTAAACAGAGTGTAATCTGTAATCATTCATTCGGATCTCACTTTCTCCGGCTTGGAACGCTTCATGTTTGCGGAATGTTGTACACAAGCTAAACTCCGATGGAGAGCATTACATACTACATACTACCCCCTCACCCATACCCCCCCTCCCTTTCCCACCACACACACACACACACACACACACACACACACACACTTCCAAATCTCCCTCAGGCGGAGCAGTTGGAGGGATGCGGACACGAGGGAGGGGATGGTGGCTTTTAAACGAGTGGAGAGAGGGATGGTGGTTTTGTAAATGAGCGTAGGGGTGGACGGCAGTTTATAAAGGAGTGGAAGGAGGGATGGTGGTTTCTAAACGAGCAGAGGGAGGGAGAGCGGTTTTTTAAACGAGTGCGGAGAAGGAGAAGGTGGTTTCGGGTGGGGTGGAGAAGGGATCACTGTTTATTTACTTATAGGCTGCAGTCGTAGACGCTTAACGAGAAGAATGAGTGGCACCGAGCCAGGCACCGAGCAAATGGAAATGTGTGCATAGTGTGCAGGGAAGGAGAGTTTGTGTGTGTGTGTGTGTGTGTGTGTGTGTGTGTGTGTGAGAAAGAGAGTTTGTGTGTCTTTAACGCACTTAACATTAATCTTGCTGATGTAGGC
>JAUCMX010000025.1:14898270-14913270 GCA_033459395.1 Hemibagrus guttatus | reverse complement strand
GAGAGAGAGAGAAAAAAATAGAGAGAGAGAGGAAAGAGAGGGGGGAAGAGAGGAAGAGGGGGGGTGGCGGAGGGAGAGAGACGGAGAGAAGGAGAAGGAAGCTGGTGCTCGATTTGCATAAAGTACGGGGCACGGTGCCCACTGGAGGAGAAGGGTTGGCATTCGGCCCTGCAGACTGGCACAGGAGGAAGAAAATAATGAAAGAAAGACAGTGAGAGAGAGAAAGAGAGAGAGACAGTATTTATGAGAGCGGCAATCCAGAGAGCTAGAGAGACGGAGAAGGAGAGGCTGAGAGGGGAGGGAAAGACGTCGAACGGCAAGAAGGAGAAAGTGGCAAATGTGCTTCATTAGGGTATGTTTTGTTTAGACAGCAGCAGTTATTACTTCCTCAACACCAGTCGAATCCTCAGAGCCGGCCATCTGATACGACTCGTATGCGTCGAACCGTTTGTACTTCATTTCACTGCCTGGACATTGAGTCGAACAATCAATCTAGCATTGATGAGTTGACTTCATTAGGCTGCATGTGGTGCCCGGCTGCTGCTTTCACCATTACAGAGTGGGTGCCAGGGTGCCTACTGAACCTCCTGTGTGCGGTTCGAGGCTCTAGGCCTCAGTAGTTCACATTCAGTTCACTTCACAGTTTCGAGTCAGCAGGCTTTAGTGGATATACTTAATTTAAATATCATTACCATGGTACAATAGTAAAATAAAAAAAAAATGGCAGAAAGATAAGAAGAACCTTCTAATCTTCCTAGTTCCCTAACGTAAGGGTTGTCAAAATGTTTGCAGCCACGGATCACTTTAAGTATAAAGTAAATTCCATTGAGAATCTAATTTATTTCACAAAAACCGTCTGACTATTTAAATGTTATTCTCGTAAGCTAAATGTCTACAATAACATTTTGGCAAAGGGTTTTTATTCTTCCGTTGTTCGCTATCAGGTCCAGGTTTACCTTAATTATACACTTGCTTTTGGGTTATTAATGCATCTTGATTTGATTTCTTGATCAAACCAGGTACTAACTCTAACACCATAATAATAAATCAAATACATTTCTAGTCAGTGTTTATTGTGTTGGGATTTTAACCACTGTAATGAAACATAAAAACCTCAAGGATCAACCGGCTATGCTTTACGAGCCCCGTTTTGAGAACCTCTACCCTAAAGAGCCTCGTATTATGTATGTATATAAGTATGTACACCATGAAATAGTCATCTACTACACATCTTAATAAAGCTGTAAAACATTATGTGAAGGTGGTGGGAAATGATTCTTTAGGTCTGTGCTAAGTCACACAGACTGAAAGGTTTCTAGATAGAAAACAAACCCCGGTTCTTCAGTATCATCGTTTTAACCAGCCATTTCCGCCAGTTTTTTATTCTTCTTGTTGTTTGTTTGTTTTTTTTGCACCTTATTTTGGACAGTTAGCATGTGTTAGGTAAATGAGACTAAAGACTATAATGTAAGGTACTGCCTAGCCTAAACGTCGTATATAGTTTCACGATTTTTGAGTGTGCAAGTGTCCTTACTTTCACCTTTTGTAGTCATAGACCTACATTTACCTCAGCATTGTGTGTAAGGTTGTAGATAATGCAATGTGATCTCTCACACACACACACACACACACACACACCCCTGATATATTGCTTTATATTTACAACATGGCGCCTCAGTGCTAAGTATACTTTCCTCAAGTATAACCTCAAGGAAAGCTGTTCTGATTTTTGGAAACAATACGCGTTTTTTTTTTTCTTTTTCTGGGTTTAATTTGCCGTGTGTGTGTGTGTGTGTGTGTGTGTGGGGGAGAGAGAGAGAGAGAGAGAGAGAGAGAGAGAGAGAGAGAGAGAGAGACGCTGCCTCAACAGCTAAAAATGGCGCCTGAAGCAGTTAAACTTTTTTACAAGAGTAGCCCATGAAAATAACAAATCAAGACGTTGCTCATAAAATCTAACAATATTCACAGATAAAATATATAAGTTAATGGGCAACTGTAGCTTCTGCCATCCACCATCTGCATATTTTACCAGACGGACTCGTTTTAAATACAGATTAAAATATTAATTACAGGCTAAACATGGAGGCCAGACTAATCAAGAGTTAAGAGTGTAAGTATGATGAAGCTAATCAGCGCTAATGAGCTGCAGAAAGTCATACAGGCTTTACACCTTCAACCTTTATTCTTTCTGCTTGTGTCTTTTCTAAATTAATAACTTATTTATCTAATCTATCAGCTAATTATCTTATCAAGGGCGAAAAACCTGGTGTTTTTCAGGTTTGAGGAGATAGTTTAGCTTGGGATATTGGAGCTATGTTTTTTTTGTTTTTGTTTTTTATGCGTTTTGAGACAAAAATAAATAAACCTTAAACATTATTGAACATTTAAAAGGTGGGAAAAAAAAATAAAATAAATGTTTAAAAAAATTTGAGTTTTGTTAGAATTTCAACGAAAACAAATGAATCCTATATATTTTCCTAATCTTTAATACATCTGTAGGATTATTAAAATAACAAAAAAAAAAAAAAAGAGAAAAAAAGAAAGAAAACCGAGTGCTCTGTTTTGTTTTGTTTTTTTCCCCTCTAGATTTGTAACCCTGCGTTTTGTTCATTTTAATCGAAAAAGCTGATTTAATGAGGTTAGAGAGAATAAAACGGAAACTAATGAATGTTTTATTATTTCCTCTGTTGGATAAATATGACAGATGAACCACTTCAGGTTTGGTTATTGCCATACGGCCTTTTTACGGGAGCATGCTGTCGGTTATTTCTTACGCATTAAAACACTCATTTATTTATTTATTTATTTATTTATTTATTTATTTTTTTTTTTTCATGTGATCGTTGATAGAAATCTTAAATGTATACTCATGTAAAAATAAATAAATAAATAAATAAAAAGAAAACGCGGTCAAATCATTACGCATGCATCTGTTAGAAATAATATATATAGGCTGGACAGATAATTGCGTTAGTGTATTATGGTTGTAATATGTTAATAAGTGTTTTTTTTTTTGTTGTTGTTTTGTTTAGCGTGTAAACTATATTTCAGTTATTTATATCCTGATGGTAGGTTTTTTTTTCTCTTCATGAAATTTGCTGTATTTTATTTTCAAACACTCGAATATGTAGATTATGAGGACTACCTTGTCTTAATTTGTCTAAAGATAGTGCACAGTGAGGTGAATATAAATAGACTAGCGGTTTGTGAAGGGAAAAAAACGAAAAAACAAACAAAACAAAAAACAACGTTTTTATTGTCATAAATATTATATTATATAACTGTGGGGTTTGGCGCGTCTTCGCGCTGCCGTTGTTGCGTTAGAAACAGGGGTTTAAAATGTCTGCTCTCTAAACAGAGCATAAAAACAAAGAAAAGAAAAATATATATATTTTTATATATATTTTTTTTTTCTTTCTTTCCAGGGACCCGTGTAGACCAAGTAGGTGGGTTTGTTTTCCCTTCACGCAGAGGTTTTTGTGTCGCTCTGGCATGGTGAGTGAGTGTGTGTGTGTGAGTGTTAGCCAGTTAGCTTCTGAGGTAACGGACAAAAATACAAATACACTGGCGAGGATTCAACTGTCTTTGATGTTTCCGACATGGACCCTGTACGGACAGACATAAGCTTGCCCAGTCCTTATTTTAGAGCCTTTTATTTTTAATTACTGAACCATTTAAGTCATTTATAATAAATATTTTATTCACCCATTCTTCACAAACTGACCGTTATATGTATATATATTTGAAATTTTAAATAATAACGGTCGTAACGGCTGAAAGGTGCCGTGCGTAGCCTAGGCTGTCGATTTGAGCTAAATATAATAACGTTTATCAACATTACTGAACACAAAAAGCTTTATAAAGACTGATAAATGTGTTTTTAGAATTCAAGCCAAACAATTATTCTCTCAAAAGTCACTTTTGTGGAGAGAAAAAAACACACTTGGAGTCAGTATGAACCCAAACAAAACACACTTCCAAGCCAAAGAAAATGCAGAGGAGAAAGTAAATAAAGACTAATAACAGTGTGTATTTTTGTGGATTTGATTATCTTTAGACAAGACAAATATATTTTTGTGGACAAGAGCTCCTTGGTCAGTAAATCATCACTGAAACGCTAAATGTGATCAGCTATTATCTGATTATTTTTGGTCATTTTTCACTTAGCAGTCGCTGTCTTATGAATTACACGGCGTATTGATTTGTGTTGAATTTCAGCAGGGAAGCATCACTGTATCTGACACCACGACACTGAAGAAGACAGGATTTTTTGTAGTTGTAACACAAAACATAACAATAACGACTGAGGATTTGGGAAGTTGTAGAAGTTGAGACATATTGTAGAGGCCAAGTTTATACCAAGCCATTTCTGTTAAAAGAAAACACACACACACATGTTTGTCTTAAGTTAATGCTACACCTTACACCTAAGTCTTAACCTCAGTAATGAAAAGGAAATGTTGTTAAATAAAGAAAAGGCAGTCGGTGACCAGCTGATGTTCCTGTTCTTCTGGGATCTTTTAGTCTTTACTAAAATCTAAAACACACACACACACACACACACACACACGGGTGCGAGCTCACACGCTCGTACCGACTCGTCTTCATTTCCTTGATGGTGTTTTTACCTTCCTAAAGACGCCTCCGTAGCCGTGCTCAGTCGTGTAATGGAGATGAGACGGGCTTTTGTGTGTGAATGTCTGAAGTGAGATACACTTGATCTCTGCGATTAAAACATACGTGTATTCATATAGTCTGTAATCAATACACTCTAATGACACAGGAAATACATGGCATCAGGGTTTAAATGCTGCCGTGTGTAACACAGTGCACTACAGACAGGTCGTTATGTCACACTGTTAGACTTTATTGAGGATTTATTGTGTCATTGTATATGAAATATAATCTGTATACAGAATACGTGACGTAAAAGCGTACTTAACAAGTGTAAGCTATTTATCAGTTTGTATTTAGATTGAATTTCATCTGGATTGTGTGGTATTTTCCTACATGACTTGTGATCTGTTGAGAAAGGCGATGTTGATGATGATAATAATAATAATAATAATAATAATAATAATAATAATAATAAAGCTCTTCCAGTTGAACAAATAAAGCCCACTATATAATTAGTGTTAAATCCTATTAAACTAAGCAAGCAGTAATAGAATAAAACTTGTGTTGATGATTGTGATGGACAAAAAACAAACAAAAAAACATTTCTTTTCGTACCCCAGGATGCGACACGACGGCACCCCGAGACCACGGCATATGCTCCTTAAACTTGTCGTGGGGGATTTAGCTCAGATTTAGATTAGATCTCCCAATTCGAGTCTCACGATAGAGGCTCTGTAAAGCCGATTATCGGGTCACCGATGATGGAGATTTGTACTTCCTGTACTCGGGGTGGTCAGTGTGATGAAGAAGAAAAGAAATAAATAATTGAGAATGGAATTTTTTTGCAGCTAGAATTTTAAAATGAAGAAAAACTTATTTAAAAGTGAATATAATGAAAAGCTAGATCTTAATTGAGGAAGCATTCTTTTTTTTTAAGAAGGTATTATGTACAAGACTCCGTCTCAAACTACTCAGAAATCGCTTTTGTTCTTCAAGGAACCTTAGATATGGACCTTTAGCACGCGCTATGGAGCAAAAACATACCTGCACACGTTTTTCATACAGGTTTTTTTTTTTCTTCGCATTGGTTTATCTGGTGAATACAGCATCCGCGGTCCAGACCCGCATGTGTATATTTGTTGTCAGTGGTGCGAGTGTGAACATGGCGGTGGTGCTGGTGGTGTTGGTGAGGAGTTAGTTGTCTGTGTGTCTCCCTGCTCCTTTGTTTGTGTGGTGGCTCTGAAGGCAGCTGCTGGTTTGGAGGGTCTGTAGGGATTTCAGCCCTGTGTGTTCACACACTGTTCCCATGCCAAGGCTTGCAGAGAGAGAGAGAGAGAGAGAGAGAGTGGAGGGGGATTGAGGAAGGGATGGAGAAAGGGAGCGATATGGAGATGGATGAACCCGGTTAGAGAGAAGAAGACTGGGATGGAAGGATAAGAAGGAAGAGTGGGCGACTTTCAGGAGAGCGATGATGATGATGATGATGATGATGATGATGATGGAGAGTTCAGTTATGGTGACGGATATGGATACGGAACGAGAGGGCGGGGTTAGAAGACATCCGAGGCGTCCGATTGGTCCGCATGAAATTAACCGTCTCTGGACACGGAACTTGTTAATTTGGCAAAAGTGAAGAGCCGTCCCACTGACTGATTCGCATACTACGCTCGCTTCCTATCTCTCTGTCGCTTTCTAACTCTCCCTCCCACCACCTCTCTCTCTCTCTTCCTCTCTCTCTGTCTCTCTTTCACTCCCTCTCCCCCTCTCTCCCACCCATTCAGGCCTCGAAGCGTGCGTATTGGTTGAGCATATTGGGAGACTCTGTGCCAAATAGGTGGGTTCAGCCCGGTGCTGGCACACTTTTGGGGCGATGGTTAGGAAAAGAACGTAGGGAGAGAGAGAGCGAAGCGGAGAGAAAAAAAAAAGGGAGAAAGGGAAGCATCGGTCGGGTTTGCCAGCGGCTCTCTCGCACGCTCTTCCAACAGCTATTCGGTTCTCTGTTGTTGTTTTTTTTTTGTTTTTTTTTTCCTGCTCTTCATTCGCTTTCTCGCTACCCCCCTCCTCGCTCGCTGTCGTTCTCTCTCTCTCTCTCTCTCTCTCTCTCTCTCTCTCTCTCTCTCTCTTTCTCAATATCCTCGAATGCAGAGCATACAGATCTGAACAGACGTCACTTGCCATTTTGCCAAACGATTTTTCTTATCTAACACTTTTTTTTTTTTGTGATTATATTCATCACTCCACTTTTTTTTTTGCACACAGTCTTTTCTGTGTCTGAGCTAGCAACATATAAACATTTTCGCAACTTTTTTTTTTTTCTTCCATGTTTTCCTTTTGCTGTTTGGCATATTAAAAATTTTTGGCTCTTACCCTCATCTAACACATTCACCCGCGGCAAAATTAGCGTGGAATTTTTTCTTTCTTTCTCGACTCTCAGATCTTTCTCTCTTAGGCTAATATTTAGGGAAATGACATTTATTTCTCCGACTAGCGAGAATTAGGACATGCGCTATTGACTAAAACAAGGAGAGGACCTGCTCTACTTTTTATTTTTTTTATTTTGTTTGTTTGTTCGTTTATGCTGAAGTTTATGATGAAAGTGCAGAATGGTAACTACCAGCGTTTTCTGATTTTTTTTGTGTTGCATGCGCTTGCTTGGTGACTGTGCAGTGTCGTGATTGTTGTGTGTTGAATGTTTAAAAAAAAAAAGGCACAAGGTCAGTAAAAAAAAAAAAGAAAAAAATTCAGAAAAAAATCAGAAAAATCTGAATTTAAATGATGAATTGATTTTTCAGAGATTGATAAACATTTCAGTGAAAAGGCAAAAACAAGCAAAAAAAAAAAAAAAGTTATATTGCTACGTACGTCGTATTATATTATTATATTTTTAAAAACGTTATATAAGTTTATTTACGAGATAAATTGAACTTAAGGAATTAAGAAACCTGAATAAAAAATTGAGACATTTCTAGAAATTGACTGAACATGTTAAGAGAATAAAAATGCAGAATTAAAATGAAAGCTCTCTTATAGTGAAGCATGACTGGATTAAAATTCTTTTTTTTTTTTTTTTTACTATTAGCAAATCTTTTCTAGAATATTTTTTGCCTTCTGATAAAATCCCACTTGCCGTCTTGTTATCTATAATCAGCTGTAAATTTTACTCTTGTGAAATATGCAATTTATTAAGAACATTTGTTTTTCTGTTCTGCTAAAAATTGAAAATGTTTCAAGCAAAATTTTCTTTGTTGAAAATTTCAGAGTGCATTTAGATAAAAATAGAATATTATTCAGTGTTTTTGAGATTAGATTGACGCTGATTAAGTGTTTACGCTCTGTGTGTGTGTGTGTGTGTGTGTGTGTGTGTGTGTGTGGGGGGCTTAGCCCGCCGTCTCTCACACACACACACACACACACACACACACACACACACACAAAAATGCGCTCGGCTCTCTTTCGCCGACCGTTCGTCCAAGCCGCGCTCTCTTTCTCTCCTCCTCTCTCTCCTTCTCTCCTCCGTCTTCCATGCAGCACGATGTTAACTCCATCTCCCCCTCTCTCGTTCTCTTCCCTTCTCCCCCTCTTCCCCGCTCCTCCTCCTCCTCCTTCACCGTCCAGGATGAGTTCCACCCGTTCATCGAGGCGCTCCTGCCGCACGTGCGCGCCTTCTCCTACACCTGGTTCAACCTGCAGGCACGCAAGCGCAAGTACTTCAAGAAGCACGAGAAGCGCATGTCCAAGGATGAGGAGCGCGCCGTGAAGGACGAGCTGCTGGGAGAGAAGCCCGAGATCAAGCAGAAGTGGGCGTCGCGCCTCCTCGCCAAGCTGCGCAAGGACATCCGGCCCGAGTTCCGCGAAGACTTCGTGCTCAGCGTGACGGGCAAGAAGCCTCCGTGTTGCGTGCTCTCCAACCCGGACCAGAAAGGCAAGATGAGGCGCATCGACTGCCTGAGGCAGGCCGACAAGGTGTGGAGACTGGACCTGGTCATGGTGATCCTGTTTAAAGGCAGCCCGCTGGAGAGCACAGACGGAGAGCGGCTGGTCAAATCGCCACAGTGCTCCAACCACACCCTGTGTGTGCAGCCGCACCACATCGGCGTCTCGGTCAAAGAGCTCGACCTCTACCTGGCCTACTTCGTCCACTTGCCAGGTCAGTGCAGGACACACCCACGCACGGCACCGAGGAGAATGTTTTCATTCTCGTTCACTCTCCACACACACACACACACACACACACCCCATTACAGGCCAGAAGTGTAAAGCCTTCACCGTCTACGTCTGTTTCATTAACACAACACTGAGTTTATCCAAACTGTTCTCTTCCTCTGATGCATTACCCAGACATCACGTGTATATTTATCACACAGTTTGTTTAGTTAGGATTCTCAGGAGCCATTACACAACAAATTAAAGCCATCCTCAAAGCGAAACACACATACACAAGCGCCTAATTATCACTCCGGCAACAAACTGTCTCCTAGATCGTCATTCTCCTGGTATATTTCGCTGTGTTAGAGTATTAGATTTAATCATTTATCCGGGAATAAATAGCGCTGTCACGTGACGTCTTATTTCTTTCACTGTCGAGAATGTAATTTATTCTAAGTAAGGTTGTTTTAAATAAAACTGTTGTGTTGTTCCAGAGAATTAAAGATGCAGAGAAACCTCTTGTGTATAAAAAAAAAAAAAACGTTACGTTTTAAAAGTAAAAAGAAAAAAACAAAACAAAACCTGATTAAATAATTCAATAAATACTTTACGTTATGTATCCGTTATTTTAAAATGCTGCAAAATTATTACTTTATTTATCATTTCTGTACCAATTTTTAATTCAAAGTATTTATTTTTATTTTTTATTTTTTTTTATATTTCAGCCTGTTTTATATTTCAGAAATATTTTTCTAGACTTCGCAACACACACCCTCAAAGACAGGCGAAAACATCACACGCCTCTTAACATCGTGATGTCTGTAAATAGAGAAATGAGATTACTGAGAGAGATTCCTTTTTAATCTCGACACAACGTGCATAAATAAATAAGTAAGTAAATAAATAAATAAATAAACAAAACCAGAAAAACCCGGACACGCTATTTAAGTGTTTGAAACCTAAGGCAATAGGAAGAGAGTCTCGGGGCGAGTTTCACCGCCACTTCGTTATCAGAGCAGCTCATACACAGAGTTTGTCAATGAGGGTTTAAAAGGATGCAGTGTGTGTGTGTGTGTGTGTGTGTTTTGTGTGTGTGAGAGAGAGAGAGAGAGAGAGAGAGCATTCTGTTGTAATTGGCTTAATACCGCTATGTTGTGTGTAGTAAGTGGCCGGTCTCCCAGTCACAGCCCGCTGTCTCATTGGCAGTGTATTATAGAACTCTGTGTGTGTGTGTGTGTGTGTGTGTGTGTGTGTGTGTGTGTGTGTTTGGCTTTGGGTGTGGTGCGCTCTCAATTATTCACTGCCAAATATAACTGCTCATGTACACCACCATGGATACAGTGTCGTGTTTCTGTGTGTGTGTGTATGTGTGTGTGTGTGTGTGTGTGTGTGTGTGTGTGTGTGTGTGTGTTTTTTTTTATTTTAATAATAAAGTTTTTTTCTAAAGATCTTGTTTAAAAAAACATGCTCCGTGATTTTTTTCCCCCTGCTTTGTTATTAATTATTAATAATAATAATTAATCCCTATAATTAATAATAATCCTTTTTTCCATCTCTATCACACAACACGATCAGAAGTCATGTAACAGTGATGGACGTACGGCGTAGATGGTGGTGTTTTCTCCGTAACGCGGCGAACGGATCACAGTGTTTATTTCATAAAACATCATCGTGACGGTTTATCATAAACGTTACACAACGGCTCTGTCTCATTTCACACATTTCGCTCGATTCTTATTGACACACTCGTCCACTGGCCTCTTACGTATTTCTTTAATGCTATGTTTGTTAGTTTGCCTTCCGAAGACCGAGCAGTTGATCCCGAGCTAAAAAACTAGACATGGCACGATACCATATTTTTTTCCCAATACTGACACTGAAACTGGAGTATCAGCCGATATCCAATCCCGTCTCAGGCATTTCTCTTTAAAAGCTTTAAAATGAAATTTTTTAAATTACTTTTTTCTTTTTATTCAGTAATTCATTCACACAAACATTACAAATAGAATTAATTACGGGGGCAAGTCAAATGAAATCTCCAACATGTAATCTTTCTAGAATTATCTCTACACTAGATTTGTTTTGTTTTGTTTTGTTTTGTTTTGTTTTGTTTTGTTTTGATTTGTTTTTTTTGTTTTGTTTTTGTTTTGTTTTGTTTTGTTTTGTTTTGATTTGCTTTGTTTTGTTTTGATTTGATTTGATTTGTTTTGTTTTTGTTTTTTTTTGTTTTTTTTTTTTTTGTTTTGTTTTGTTTTGTTTTGTTTTGATTTGTTTTTTTTTTTTGTTTTGGGGATTTGATTTGATTTGTTTTGTTTTGTTTTTTTTTGGGATTTGTTTTGTGTTTTGTTTTGTTTTGATTTATTTGTTTTGTTTTGTTTTGTTTTGTTTTGTTTTTTTTTTTTGTTTTTGTTTTGTTTTGTTTTTTTTTGGGATTTTTTTTTTTGTTTTTTTTTGTTTTGTTTTGTTTTGTTTTGTTTTTTTTTTTTTTTTTTTTTTTTCTGGAACATTTCATTGAACAAAATGGAGATTGTCATATCTAAAGGCTTCGTTTCAGTTGTTCTTGTACAAACATAATCAAATTCAACCCTTTAAAAATAAATAAATAAATAAAAAGACACATTTTTCTATTTGCAAGTAAAGATATTTTCCAAATTCGATGACTGTGTTTTCTCTTTGTAGCAGGATCAGATATTTTATTTTTCTCCAATATCTAGTCCATTTTTTTTTTTTTTTTTCTGGTATCATACTGCTCAGTTCTGCTCAATTCTGCTCACTGATGCTTTATACTGCTCAGAACTGCTCCAAACTGCTCCATACTTTTCAGTTCTGCTTCATATTGCTCAGTTCGGCTCCATACTTTTCAATCCGGGTCATTACTGCTCCACGATGCTCCACATTGCTCAGTACTTCTCCATCTTGCTCCATATTGCTCCCTACTGCTACATACTGCTCCATACCACTAAATACTGCTACATACAGTTCAATACCCTAACACACTGCTCCATACTGCTAAATACTGCTCTTCTTCTTCTTTCGGCTTTTCCCTTCAGGGGGCTCCACAGCGAATCATCTCTCTCCACCTATCCCTATCTTCTGCATCCTCAACACTTGCCCCCACTAGCTTCATATCCTCATTAATTCCATCCATATACCTCCTCTTTGGCCTTCCTCTTTGCCTCCTGCCTGGCAGCTCCATGTCCAACATTCTCCTACCAATATACTCACTCTCCCTCCTCTGAACATGTCCAAACCATCTTAATCTGGCCTCCCTAACTTTGTCCCCCAAACGTCCAACATGAGCTGTCCCTCTGATGTACTCGTTCATAATCCTGTCCAATCTTGTCACTCCCAAAGAGAACCTCAACATCTTCAGCTCTGCTACCTCTAGCTCTGACTCCTGTCTCTTCCTCAGTGACACTGTCTCTAAACCATACAGCGTGGCCGCTCTCACCATACTGCTCCATACTGCTAAATACTGCTCCATACTGTTCAATACACTAACACACTGCTCCATACTGCTAAATACTGCTCCATATTGCTATATACTGTCACCTCGGAGGTGGAATGAACTTCCCCTGGATTTTTAGAACGACTACGTTTCTCAGGTGAAGACCTCCCTCTTCAACTAACACATGTTTTGTTTAATAATAATAATAATAATAATAATAATAATAATAATAATAAGATTAAGAATAATAATACTGCTTAATCCTTTTCAGTACTGTTAGATGATGCTCTTAGTAGTACGTGTATAAAAAGACAACAGATTCTACAGGCTTTACAGAGCTGGGTTTATTATTCTCTGCTCAAAAACAGGACGATGGTGTAATAGTGAGGACTTTGTACTAGTGTAATAGTGAGGGCTGAGGTCATGATTGTATTAGAAGTATTTAATAGAGTCTCCTGTGTAAAACAGAGTAAACTCCAGGCTGACCTCAGAGTAGAGGATTAGCTCTGCTACTGGATTTCATTTAACATTTACCAGCATGTCTGCCATTCTCACACACACACACACACACACACACACACACACACACACACAGCCCATGTTTGTGCCCGGCAGGGCTGGCCAGCGCGCTGCCCGTTCACAATGTTAGCCCTTGCGGCGCTCTGTTATCTTATCTCTGCTAATCCAGTGTGTCCCCGCTGCTTTCATCGGCCTCCAAATACCCACGGCCGAGCCCGGCACCCCGCGGGAAGCCATGCGGGAATCCAGAACCGCCGCTGGCACGCCGTGCCGACACACCTCCCCGACACACACACACACACACACACACACACAGGCTGTATTTCTAGGCCTTCTTATCCTCTATGTGTCTGTGTGAATATGATTATTTAGGGAGTTTTTATTATGTAAAAAATAAATCTGATGAATGATTTGATTTGCTTGATTTCTTTTCTTTTTGCTCTCTGAGGAGACGCAGACAAAATCAAACATGATGTTCCTTTTCTTATGCGGCTTTGTTTAATCCACACGCTCGGTTTATTCAGTGATCTTGTGTGTGTGTGTATGTGAATGTTGTGAAGACAAAGAAAACAGCGGTGGGTTTATATATTTTTTTTGTCCTCCATGTGTGTGTTTTGTTTTTTGGGGGCTTTTTTTGTGGAGCAAGTTGGTTAGTTTTATTTGTTTTTTCTGGCTCCCCTCTTTGTCCTTGTGATTATTGCTTTTGTAAACATTTTGTTTAGCGTTGCTAAACGCTGCCTTCATTGTCAGTCTCGCGTAGTGAGCGCTTCTTTTGTGTGCCAGAAAGAGAGAGAGAGAGAGAGAGAGAGAGAGAGAGAAAGAGAGAGACAGAGAGAGAGAGAGAGAGAGAGAGTGAGTGAGAGAGAGAGAGAGAGAGAGAGAGAGAGAGTGAGTGAGTGAGAGAGAGAGACAGAGAGAGAGAGAGAGAGAGAGAGTGAGAGAGAGACAGAGAGAGAGAGAGAGAGAGAGAGAGAGAGAGAGAGAGTGAGTGAGAGAGAGAGAGAGAGAGAGAGAGAGAGTGAGAGAGAGAGAGAGAGCGAGTGAGAGAGAGAGACAGAGAGAGAGCTGTGAGGACAATAGTTCTGGTTGGCACAACCTCAGGGCCATTGGTGTGGGAAGATGCTTCTCACTTCTTTGTGTGTGTGTGTGTGTGTGTGTGTGTGTGTGTGTGTGTGTTGCGTCTTGCATTGAGCAAACAGGCTCAGCCATGTTCCTCACTTTAATACCGCACTCTTCTTTCCCAGCACAAACAAAGCCGTTAATGTAAGAACGCTTGCAACAAAGTGTTATAGATAACTGTGTGTGTGTGTATGTGTGTGTGTGTGTGTGTGTGTGTGTGTGTGTGTGTGTGTGTGTAGGGTGATGTAGAATGTGTATGTGTATGTGGAATCGTTTTCTGCTAAACACTTTCAGATGTTTTTTCTTAATACTTCAGTAATGTAACTAATTATAGAAATACATTAAACTTAATCCTAGATTTCATTTAACTTTTATTTGATAAGGTAATGTCTCATTAAGACTGAATGGTGACGGCTACACCGATCATCACGATCATTTTCCTCGTCATGGTCATTCAGCACGTACAGGGGACAAACGTATTTACACTTCGAATGGTCCATCATCATCATCATCATCATCATCATCATCTCAAAGCAGCTTTACAGAATAGTCTAGAAACATAGAGAAAAAAAATTGTTTAAAGTTACTATTTTATCCCTAATGAGAAGCCTGAGGCGACGGTGGCGAGGAAAAGCTCCCTGAGATGATATGAGGAAGAAACCTTGAGAGGAACCAGACTCAGAAAGGAACCTCATCCTCATTTGGGTGACACTGGACAGTAAATAATGTAAATGCAAATAATGTCCTTTCTACAACAGCAACCACGAGCCCTTGGGGAACTCATAGGTCAGTGTGGTTTCTGAGTTCTTTATAGATTTAGCACTAATTCCTTCCTGCTGAAAGCTGACCGATGTAACAGCAGATCTGTGATAGTCTCTAAGTCACAGCAGAAGATCTATCCACAGCAGCAGTGAGCACCACCAAGCGACGAGACTCCAACCAAGGGCAGAGTGTCTGGATCAGGCAGGTCCAGAAAGAAGAAGTGGTCACACTGGAAACTCACAATTCTGGGAGCTCTGGAGTGGGACGATCTTTATCTGGTTCACCATTAAATATCCGTATCCATATTATCAATAAGTAGAAATTATAGTCAGTAATAATCAAAGACCCCTAATGACAGTTACACACCTCATTTACTGACTCAGTGATTT
>JAUCMX010000025.1:14870770-14893270 GCA_033459395.1 Hemibagrus guttatus | reverse complement strand
ACACACACACACACACACTGTAACACACACATTGTAACACACTCATACACACACTGTAACACACATTGTAACACACTCACACACACTGTAACACACACATTGTAACACACTCATACACACACTGTAACACACACATTGTAACACACTCATACACACACTGTAACACACACATTGTAACACACTCACACACACACTGTAACACACACATTGTAACACACTCACACACACACTGTAACACACACATTGTAACACACTCACACACACACTGTAACACACATTGTAACACACTCACACACTGTAACACACACATTGTAACACACTCATACACACACTGTAACACACACATTGTAACACACTCACACACACACTGTAACACACACATTGTAACACACTCACACACACACACTGTAACACACACATTGTAACACACTCACACACACACTGTAATACACACATTGTAACACACTCATACACACACTGTAACACACATTGTAACACACTCACACACACTGTAACACACACATTGTAACACACTCACACACACTGTAACACACACATTGTAACACACTCATAAACACATTGTAACACACATATTGTAACACACTCACACACACACTGTAACACACACATTGTAATACACTCACACACACTGTAACACACACATTGTAACACACTCACACACACACTGTAACACACACATTGTAACACATCCCCACACACACTGTAACACACACATTGTAACACACTCACACACACTGTAACACACACACATTGTAACACACTCATACACACACTGTAACACACACATTGTAACACACTCACACACACTGTAACAAATACATTGTAACACACTCACACACACACTGTAACACACACATTGTAACACACTCACACACACTGTAAAAAACAAAAACACCCTTGTAACACACTTTCCCCTAAACACACTGTAAACACACATTGTAACACACTCAAAAAACACTGTAAACACACATTGTAACACACTCATAAACACACTGTAACACACATTTTAACACACCATAACACACTTCACACACACTGTAACACACACATTGTAACACACTCAAAACACACTGTAACACAACATTGTAACACACTCCCCCCTTAAAACACACTGTTTTAAAAAAACAAACATTGTAACACACTCAACACACCACTTTTAAAAACACACACACTGTAAACACACAAAAAATTGTAACACACTCCCCACACACTGTAACACAACATTGTAACACACTCAACACACACTGTAACACAAACATTGTAACACACTTTTACACACACACTGTAACACACACATTGTAACACACTCACACACACACACTGTAACACACTCCCCCACACACACTGTAAACACACATTGTAACACACTCACACACCACTGTAACACACATTGTAACACACTCACACACTGTAACACACACATTGTAACACACTCAACACACACTGTAACACACACATTGTAACACACTCACACACACACACTGTAACACACACATTGTAACACACTCACACACACACTGTAAACACACATTGTAACACACTCAACACACATGTAACACACATTGTAACACACTCACACACTGTAACACACACATTGTAAACCCCTCAAAACACACTGTAACACACACATTGTAACACACTCCCCCAAAACACTGTAACACACACATTGTAACACACTCACACACACACTGTAACAACACATTGTAACACACTCAAAACACATTTTAACACACACATTGTAACACACTCAACACACACTGTAACACACACATTGTAACACTCACACACACTGTAACAACACATTGTAACACACTCAAACACACTGTAACACACACATTGTAACACACTCCCCACACACTGTAACAACACATTGTAACACACTCAACACATGTAAACACACACATTGTAACACACTCAAAACACACTGTAACACACACATGGGAACACACTCACACACACTGTAACAAAACACATTGTAACAACTCCCCACACACTGTAACACACACATTGTAACACACTCACACACACTGTAACACACACATTGTAACACACTTAAACACATTTTAACACACACATTGTAACACACCACACACACTGTAACACACACATTGTAACAACTCCCCACACACACTGTAACACACACATTGTAACATACCACACACACTGTAACACACACATTGTAACAACTCCCCACACACTGTAACACACACATTGTAACACACTTACACACACACTGTAACACACACATTGTAAACACACACACACACTGTAACACACACATTGTAACATACTCACACACACACTGTAACACACACATTGTAACACACTCCCCACACACACTGTAACACACACATTGTAAAATACTCACACACACTGTAACACACACATTGTAACACACTCACACACACACTGTAAACACACTTTCACACACACACACTGTAACACACACATTGTAACATACTCCCCACACACTGTAACACACACATTGTAACACACTCACACACACACTGTAACACACACATTGTTTTTAAAACACACAAAACACACTTTTAAAAACACACACATTGTAACACACTCCCCACACACACTGTAAACACACAGTAACATTAAAACTTCACAACTTGTAAAATCCCCCCCTTAACCCCTTTCACACCACAAACAGAACCAACTTGTTTGTGTAAAATTTTTTGTTTGGTTTTTTTTTTTTGGTTTAACGTGTGTGTTTGTTGTGTGTGTGTGTGTGGTGTTGGTGGGGGGGTTTTTTTTACTTTGTGTGGTTTGTTGTGTTTGAGTGGCAAGTGAAAAAGGAGAGAGGTTTTATTTTAAATATATGTGAAGGTAATTAGATATGTGTTTTTTGGAAAGGGGTGATGATGATGATGATGGTGATGGTGATGATGATTTATGATGATGATGATGGTGATGATGATGATGATGGTGATGATGGTGGGTGATGATGATGATGATGATGGTGATGATGATGGTGATGATGATGATGATGGTGATGATGATGATGATGATGGTGATGATGATGATGATGGTGATGATGATGATGGGGGGATGGTGAGGGGATGATGATGATGAGGGGATGATGATAATGGGTGATGATGATGGGGGGATGATGATGAGGGGATGGTTTATGATGATGATGATGGTTGGGATGATGAGGGGATGGTGATGGGTGATGATGATGATGGTGATGATGATGGGTGAGGGGATGATGATGATGGTGATGGGGGGATGATGATGATGATGAGGGGATGATGGTGATGATGATGATGGTGATTGATGATGATGGGTGATGATGATGATGGTGATGGTGATGATGGTGATGATGATGATGATGGTGATGGTGATGGTGATGATGATGATGGGTGATGAGGGGATGATGGTAAAGGGGGATGGGGGGATGATGATGATGATGATGGTGATGATGATGGTGAGGGGATGATGATGGGTGATGATGATGATGATGGTGATGATGATGGTGATGATGGTGATGATGATGGTGATGGTGATGATGATGATGGGGGTGATGATGATGGTGATGATGATGATGATGATGATGGTGGTGATGATGATGATGATGTCACTTCAGCATTCACAGAGACATTCTGTATCCATCATCATATACAGCTTTTCTCTTGCACACTGCCTTCTGTGCAGTTATCACTAATTATTTGTTAAAATTGTTTAATTATTCATGTATAATTATATATATATAAATACATCTATAAACAATCTGTGTGTTTTTGTCATATTTAAAAGTTACCTTTACTTTACTTACTTACTAACACACAACAGACATACAACTACAAACTACAAATCCGGAAATACAGTATGTTAATAAAGATGTTAAGAACCTATAGCAGGAGATAAGAGAGAGAGAGAGAGAGAGAGAGAGAGAGAGAGAGAGAGGGAGAGGGGTACAGCCCAGTCTGGCTTTTTTTGGCACTGGTCTCAGTGAGCTGTGTGTAGAAGGTGCCAGAAACTCATTTCTGCCAACCTCTCTCCCTCTGATCCTCTCTCTCTCTCTCTCTCTCTCTCTCTCTCCCTCTGATCCTTTCTCTCTCTCTCTCACTCTCTCTCTCTCTCCCTCTCTCTCTCCCTCTGATCCTTTCTCTCTCTCTCTCTCTCTCTCTCTCTCTCTCTCTCTCTCTTTCTCCCCCTCTTTCTCCCTTTTTTCCTCCCCCTTCCCCTCTCTCTCTCTCTCTCTCTCTCTCTCTCTCTCTCTCTCTCTCTCTCTCTCTCCCTATCTCAGAGCACTCAATCCCTGCTTTAACCCCCTCTGCCTTTTCCTCCACAACATTTTTTTGACAATTAAACAGGACACTATTATTTTTCGTTCTGTTCATCATTACCATATATGACGAAGGCCAGAAATACAGGAGATTTCCGTACTCCGCTGGGTTTGAATCCCACTTCAGCATTGACTTTGGGTCGGTTAAAGCTGCCACTTAAAGGACTTGTATCCTGTCATTAGCACCGACATCTCTCAAGACACTAGACACTTTTATTGGTCCCACTGGAGAGGATCGAGTTGCGTGATCGTCTTGTCTTAGGATCGTCCTCTAAGAGTTCCTAAGAGAGTCGTTTTGGGAAAAGTTGTCTCTCAGCACTGCTTGGCCTTAACGTTCATCCTGGTTCCTTGGCACACAAACCAGTTTTGTGCTGGTCCTAAAGCTGGGATTTGTATGTTTTAAGTAAAAAAGATTGTTTGTGATAGGAAGGCTGTGAGTTCAAATCCCAGAGCTGCCAAAAAGACAAGAGCCTTAAGGCCAGCCAGAGCCAAAAGCCAGTACGCACCACCGCTCTGGACGTCACTCTGGATTGGATCTGACAGCTTGCTTCTGCGCTGCTTCAAATTCAACTCTGACCCGGTTTTAAAAAACCACCTCCGATAAAACCAGTCCCAAAGCCGGAACCTTCTTTACAGAGCGAAATCGGCGAAACCGAATCTCGGTGCTCGTGTTCTGACTCGCTAATAATAAAAGGATCGTTTCAAGAGGAAAAAAAGGCGCAGAGCGGTGAGATGTGAGATGCGTCTCTGGAGGAATGCGTCACAACACTCGCCATAGAAACACAATCTCAGAGCAACCATTTGGACGAGGCTTTACGACGACGACGATGAGGAAGTGAACACGGGGGAGACAGGAGACGGACGCGCGAGAAATGTGTGTGATGTAGATCGCTCATGACAATCGATAAACATCAGAACTCGGACGCTTTTCTCACAGGTGCAGCTATCCATGCTTGTGGCCACCACTGTGTGTTAAATCCTTTAGATGTTTATGTTTATCAGCTGTTCAGAAATATGAAAGAAATCTTACACAATTGAGAAGTGTTTAGGGAAAAAAGATTTGTCTGGGTGGGAGGGGCTTAGTCTCTCTCCAGTGTTCATCACAGTGATACTAGCCAATCGTAGGCATTGGGAAAAGCACGTGTTTATAGTTTTCATAGTCTCTGGGCAGAGGAGGCCGGGTTGTCTGGTGGGCGGGGCCACAACTATTCACACAATTTGAACATGTCACATTACAGTTAGCTCACTAGCCAGCTCCAGTGACACAACTTTCTCCTTCACCCGTCGTTTTGTCCAGAAATGTGACAAGTAGTGGATCAGTGCCTGTGTGCAACTGTGTGTTTGTTATACTATAAGCTTACCTGTGTGTGTGCGGGGTGTGTGTGTGTGTGTGTGTGTGGATGGTGGCATGTACATTTATGCGCATGCATGTGTGAAGTTCGGTGTCGTCTGGCACCTGACAATCCGTCTGGTGTCCGGGTCTCGGCCTCTGGTTGCCATGGCAGCACAGGACGGCATCCTCCGTGACCGATGCTGTGGTTCAGACGATAGTGCCAGCTTCACTGCGGTGCATGTGTGTGTGTGTGTGCGCATGTGTGTGTGTGTGTGCATGTGTGTGTGTGTGTGTGTTGTGCATGAGTGTGTGTTGCATACACACCAGTTTGCCAGTAAGACTTGGGTGCCAACTAGCTGCTAATGCCTCCAGTCACACCTTGGTCTGGTGTAAAGTCAGTCGACGGTTTGCACGAAGGACAGATGAGTGGACTTTATTGTTGAATTTATCGCACATGCTTTACATTTAAGCTTTTGTTTTAGGATGTATGTTTTCCGAATTCAGTTCTATTCCTGTTTGAAAGAATTTTTGATCGTCTTTTAAGTGTCTTTTTTACCCTTAGAAAAAATCCCTGAAGTTTATATTAGACTTTTTGTGTAGCTATAAGTTGACACACTTGCTATCCGTCCTGCGGCCTTTCCAAAGGAAACAAAACAAAACAACCAAACTCATACACACACTCCCCCTCCACACACACACAGACACACACACACACACACACACACAAAAAAAGCCATTCCTCATCAGCGATTGGCTTTGATTTCGACTGGTGCCATGGCAACCGTGTGTCCCAGTAAACCTTGCTTGGGCAAAATCCAAGGTGCGACGAGGGAAAGTGACGGTCGGCATGGAGACATCGGCCGTCTGGTGACATGGCCACCGTGCTTGGGAGAGGTGTCGGGAAGAGCAGCGTCCCGATTATCACATGATACCGAGCGAAAAGAGGGAAAGGAGAGACTGTATATAGAGAGAGCTGGCAGGTTGCGTTGATCTATGCAACATGGCTTGGCGCCCAGATTCAACTCCTACATGGATGGGAGACAGAGAGAGTCAGTGTGTGTGTGAGAGAGAGAGAGAGAGAGAGAGAGAGGAGAGAGAGAGAGAGAGAGAGAGTGAGTCTCTCTGTGTGTGTGTGTGTGTGTGAGAGAGAGAGCGCACTATATAGTCTACTGTACATACACCGGTTATTCTGAATGTCGTCTGAAACTAAATGTTCGGCTTCTTTAATCACAAACTGTATAGGAACAAAAGCTGCTCAAGGTAGCCATGATAAAATAATCTGTGTACAACAGCATTTACATAACATCTCATCTCTTAAAGAACAGTATAGAGAGAAAAAAAAAGATTCCAAGTCGCTTGGTTCGATATCCGAGTCTCGAGTCACATCTTCAACGAGCTAACTAGCTTTTCTGCTTTCTGCTTAACTCATAGCGTCCTGTACGGATTTGCATATCAGAGCTCATAAAGTTTAAGTTGCCTTCTGACGTCATAAGCATTTTTTTTTGTTTTTTTTTAACGGACCGTACCGGTACTCTGAGACACCGGATTTGTCCCGATGCAGTCCATATGTTTATATTCAATCAGGATCCCGGATGGATCCTGGAGCAGGGGTTGAAAATCACACTGAGCGTATTGTGTGGTAGTAGTAGGCCCAGGTCATAAAACACTGTCTGCTTATATATAATGCACACACACACACACACACACACACACACGTACATCAGAGAGAACACACACACGTACATCAGCAGGTCAGATTGGGTCAGTCAGAGCTATTTTTAAGCCGTACTTGGAAAACACACAGATGTGTTCAGACGTAGTCTTTGTCTTGGCACAAAGGCAGTTATTACACTGAGAGAGAGAGAGAGAGAGACAGACAGAGTCAAAATGAGACAGACGGAGACGCACACAGTGAGAGAGAGAGCAAGAGAGAGAGAGAGACAGGGACAGATGGACAGACAGACAGACTGACAGACAGAGAGAGAGAGAGAGGGAAGGAAGGAAGGAAGGAAGGAAGGAAGGAAGGAAGGAAGGAAGAAGGAAGGAAGGAAGGAAGGGAGACACGCACAGACAGAGCGAGAGACACACATACACACAGAGAGAGAGAGAGAGAAAGCGAGAGAGAGAAAGAGAGGGAAAAGACCCACACAGAGAGAAAGAGCAACAAATAGAGAGAGAGACAGGGACAAAGAGACAGACAGGCACAGAGAGAGTGAGAGAAAGAGAGAGAGAGAAAGAGAGGGAAAAGACACACACGGAGTGAAAGAGCAAGAAATAGAGAGAGAGACAGGGACAAAGAGACTGACAGACTGAGAGAGAGAGAGAGAGAGAGAGAGAGAGAGAGAGAGAGAGAGAGAGAGAGAGAGAGAGAGGTTATGGTTTAGACCCACAGCATTGACTGTGTGTAATGTTGTACTGAGTTTCAGTGTAGGATAAATATGATATATACTGTAATGTCCTACTCTCTCTCCCTCTCTCTCTCTCTCTCTCTCTCTCTCTCTCTGTGGAAAGAACACAATTTCCTTTCCTGCTCTGCGTCTGCGTAGTATTTGTCTTGGGTTTGATCGTACCGCCTGATCCTTTCACACACACACATGGAACCCATCTGAACGGGTTGGGTTTATTTATGTTTTGTTAATTCTCTGGCTGTCGTTCACTGACCTAAACAAAACCCAAACCTCAAATCTCTCCTCCTGACAAATCTCTCCTCCTGACAAATCTCTCCTCCTGACAAATCTCTCCTCCTGACAAATCTCTCCTCCTGACAAATCTCTCCTCCTGACAAATCTCTCCTCCTGACAAATCTCTCCTCCTGACTCGTTTGCGTACATGTGGCCTTCAGATAGAAGCATCTCGCCGCCGCCTCTGGATCTTCTTTATATATACTTTTTTTTTTATTTATTTATCTTTTTGTAAATAAAAGAAATGATCAAGGTGTCAATCAGGGACGAGCGTTTTTTGTTTTTTTTCGTGACCGTCAGACTGCACTGTTTACACGCTAATTGTTCTTTCCCGATGATGATGATGATGATGATGATGATGATGATGATGATGATGATGATGTCTTTCTCAAAGCAGGACTGAAATAGTGAAGAACAGCTTACATTTTTTTTGCTTTGGCACTCATGTAGGTCCACCTGCCAAACACACACACACACACACACACACACACACACACACACACACACACACACACACATACGCACACCTGGGCCTCATTGATGCAGCACAGGTTTTCCCAGAGTGCCACAGTTGCAGAGGAAGTGGCCATGTTACCTGGATCACTGCTTGGCAACACTTGCTGCCAGAAGATCCTGCCAATCGCACCAATCACACTGCGACCGTAGTGTTATTATTGTTGTTGATATTATTGTCTCCACTGCCAGAGAGAGAGAGACAGAGAGAGAGACAGAGAGAGAGAGACAGAGAGAGATGCATGAGTGCTTCCTCTGTGTAAACAGTTGTCATAATTATCCCATTCTGTACAACTCACATTTTTGTCTCATGACTCAAGCTGAAAGCAGCTACACATCAATCAGCTTGTAGAAATCATAGTGATTATTATTATTATTATTATTATTATTATTATTATTATTATTATTATTATTATTATTATGACATGCCTGAATCAATGAACGCTATTCTTTGCAGAGCCTCCAGTATGTTTATGTCAATATTTACATCACAGCATTAGCTAGAAGCACAGGAACAATGAAAAAGCCATTAGCGCCGCAATTAGCGCTCAACAGCATCCAAAATGCTACGATGCAAGACTCTCTCAGTTAGCCTCCGTAGTCTCACGCATCTCACACGGTTTGTGTTTGCGAAATGTTTTTGCTCATAAGTCAACGTTGATTAAGTGATGTTTGGAAAAAATGAACAGATATCATAAAGCCCTAATTGACACAGAGCGTGCGTGTGAGTGGGAGAGATCATGATCTCACACACACACACACACACACACACACACACACACGCACACACGCAGGTGTGGCGGTGAGGAGTTTGATGTTTCTGCATAGTTTCATTTCATTGCTGTGCCTGGAGGGTTGTGTGTTTGTGTGTGTGTGTGTGTGTGTGTGTGTGTATGTGTGAACAAGCGCGAAGGTTATTTAAGGTTTAAGGTTATGCTTACTTTGTATGCCGGTGTTTATTCAGTCGTGAAAATGAAGAAAACTGAATAAGTAATTTGTTTGTCGTACAAGGAGAAGGTTATAATGACACAAAAATAAGGAATAATCAGCAGACAATTCTGGAATTATCCACGGATAGTTAATTTCCAGGATCTCTAGCAGAGAACAGAGAATAAAAAAAAAAGTAAGCATCAGAAGGATCTGTAGAGGAAATAAAATTTCCAACAAGAGAATTCCACATATAAACTTCACGATTTTCTGTAATGTTCTTGAACAATGCTAGAGAATTCCATACATAGATCATAGTCAAACACCAGGATGATCAGCGAAGAATTCCTGAACAATCGTCAGTGAATTTCAGTGCAGTGAATAGACAAGTCCAGAATGGTACAGAGAACTCCAAAATATCAGAACAATGAGTAGAGAATTCCAGGGTAAAGAGCAAGCAATATTCCAGAGTAATGACCATAGAATTCCGAATGAAGTCAGAATGATCAGCAGAGAATTCCTCTTGAGCAGCGAGTTCTGAAATAAAATATAGAAAATAATCTGCTGATAAATTCCAGAATAATCAGCAACAAAAATAAAATTCATTGATTTCTAAATGAAGCAGATGATAATTCTGTAATTATTATTATTATTATTATTTTTAAATCACACATTGTACAGGCCAACAAATTTCACAATAAATTCTCAATAAATTCACAAAACATTCAGAACAAATTTCACAATAAATTCTCAATAAATTCACAAAACATTCAGAACAAATTTCACAATAAATTCTCAATAAATTCACAAAACATTCAGAACAAATTTCACAATAAATTCTCAATAAATTCACAAAACATTCAGAACAAATTTCACAATAAATTCTAAATAAATTGACAAAATCTTTAGAACAAACTTCACAATAAATTCTCAAAAAATGTAAAAATCATTCAGAACAAATTTCACAATAAATTCTTAATAAATCTTCAAACATTCAGAACAAATTTCACAATAAATTCTCAATAAATTCACAAAACATTCAGAACAAATTTTCACAATAAATTCTCAATAAATTCACAAAACATTCAGAACAAATTTCACAAAAAATTCTAAATAAATTGACAAAATCTTTAGAACAAACTTCACAATAAATTCTCAAAAAATGTAAAAATCATTCAGAACAAATTTCACAATAAATTCTTAATAAATCTTCAAAACATTCAGAACAAATTTCACAATAAATTCTCAATAAATTCACAAAACATTCAGAACAAATTTCACAATAAATTCGCAATAAATTCACAAAACATTCAAAACAAATTTCACAATAAATTCTCAATAAATTCACAAAACATTCAGAACAAATTTCACAATAAATTCTCAATAAATTCACAAAACATTCAGAACAAATTTCACAATAAATTCTCAATAAATTCACAAAACATTCATTACAAATTTCACAATAAATTCTCAATAAATTCACAAAACATTCAGAACAAATTTCACAATAAATTCTAAATAAATTGACAAAATTTTTAGAACAAACTTCACAATAAATTCTCAAAAAATGTACAAATCATTCAGAACAAATTTCACAATAAATTCTTAATAAATATACAAAACCTTTAGAACAAATTTCACAATAAATTCTCAATAAATTCACAAAACATTCAGAACAAATTTCACAATAAATTCTAAATAAATTGACAAAATCTTTAGAATAAACTTCACAATAAATTCTCAATAAATTCACAAAACATTCAGAACAAACTTCACAATAAATTCTCAATAAATTCACAAAATCTTTAGAATAAACTTCACAATAAATTCTCAATAAATTCACAAAACATTCAGAACAAATTTCACAATAAATTCTCAATAAATTCACAAAACATTCAGAACAAATTTCACAATAAATTCTCAATAAATTCACAAAACATTCAGAACAAATTTCACAATAAATTCTCAATAAATTCACAAAACATTCAGAACAAATTTCACAATAAATTCTAAATAAATTGACAAAATCTTTAGAATAAACTTCACAATAAATTCTCAAAAAATGTACAAATCATTCAGAACAAATTTCACAATAAATTCTTAATAAATCTAAAAGAACTTTTAGAACAAATTTCACAATAAATTCTCAATAAATTCACAAAATATTCAGAACAAATTTCACAATAAATTCTCAATAAATTCACAAAATCTTTAGAATAAATTTCACAATAAATTCTCAATAAATTCACAAAACATTCAGAACAAACTTCACAATAAATTCTCAAAAAATGTACAAATCATTCAGAACAAATTTCACAATAAATTCTTAATAAATCTACAAAACGTTTAGAACAAATTTCACAATAAATTCTTAATAAATCTACAAAACATTCAGAACAAATTTCACAATAAATTCTCAATAAATTCACAAAACATTCAGAACAAATTTCACAATAAATTCTCAATAAATTCACAAAACATTCAGAACAAATTTCACAATAAATTCTACATAAATTGACAAAATTTTTAGAACAAACTTCACAATAAATTCTCAAAAATTGTACAAATCATTCAGAACAAATTTCACAATAAATTCTTAATAAATCTAAAAAAACGTTTAGAACAAATTTCACAATAAATTCTTAATAAATCTACAAAAACGTTTAGAACAAATTTCACAATAAATTCTTAATAAATCTACAAAACATTCAGAACAAATTTCACAATAAATTCTCAATAAATTCACAAAACATTCAGAACAAATTTGAGAATAAATTCTCAATAAATTGACAAAATTTTTAGAACAAACTTCACAATAAATTCTCAAAAAATGTACAAATCATTCAGAACAAATTTCAGAACAATTCACAGCAAATTTCATAAAGCAATTTGACAAAAACTAATCTCAACAAATTTTCTTAACCACATTCCAGGTAGTGATCTGCGGTCAGAGGGTGGGGTCAGCTATGATTGGGAATGGCATGAGTGGTTGTGTCTTGGTGATGCAGCAATAAAAACTTTTATTATTTTAAAGAATGGGAAGATGCTTGTAATAAGGCGTACTCCAGACACTTGTGATAGCAGAGCAGTGCTCACGGAGTGTGTGTGTTGGACTGTTCAGGTTCAGGTTAGCCGGTCTAATTCCTGTAAAATACTGTAAGCCTCAAAAGACCACATCCTCGGCACTCGCTAACGACATCATGCTATTAGGGAAAGTCGGAGCCCCCGGGGTTTCTTGGAGCGGATTCAGCTCGAGCAGCAGGCCTGGGTCATATCCTCCATGCAGCGCTACGCCGCTCTCGCTCTTAACTGGCTGCAATCAAATTTTAGTGAGTTTAGTTTAGGTGAGACGGACAGAGCGAGCGTTAGAGAGGTAAAGCCAAAGGGAAAAAGGGAGGAAGAGGGGTGTGTGTGTGTGTGTGTGTGATACACTGAGTTTTTTTGAGGTCACTGTGCAGAATATCACACTGGAATGTGGAAGCTGAAACGGTGCCAACACAAACACACTACATACACACTAGACACAAACACACACACACATCAGGTCTTTGGCGCCCTGATTTCTAAGGAGGTCTATATTTTTGTTGTGAGGATCGTCATTCGCCGCACACACACCACTTTAAAACAAGCGGATGCCGAAGGTCTGACAGACAGACGGTCAGGGGAGGGGAATGGTTACAGCGCTGACGGGAGCCATGAAGATGTTTAAGGATATAATTAACAATCTCACGATGCAGAGTGGAATTCACCGTACTGTTTAGACCATCGTGTGTCACTCGATGGAACAGTCGGGGAGACAATTAGATAACTAGTGGACATTTTCCGATAAACTGTAATCTAACATGGGTTGAGTTCTCGAATCTGATTGGTCAGAAAGGGTTTTGGAAAAATTTTATTTCTCTGAAAGCTTTTTCTTCTCGTTCTCTTTCCGTCCCTTTTCTTTTCTCTTTTTCTTCCCCTTTTTCCCCTTATTTTTATCTCTTTTTCTGTCTTTTTCTTCCTCTCTTTCTTCCTCTCTTCTCTCTCCTCTCTCTCTCTCCTCCTTTTCTTCCTCTCTTTTTCTCTTTCCCTCTCTCTCTATTTCTATCTCTCTCTGTTTTTTCTCTCTCTTCCTCTCTCTTCCTCTCTCTCTCTCTCTCTCTCTCTATTTTTATCTCTCTCTGTCTCTCTCTCTTCCTCTCTCTCTCTATTTCTATCTCTCTCTGTCTCTCTCTCTTCCTCTCTCTTCCTCTCTCTCTTCTCTCTCTCTCTCTTTTCATCTCTCTCTTCTCTCTCTCTTCCCCTCTCTCTCTTTTTTATTTCTTCTCCCTTTCTCTCTCTCTTCCTCTCTCTTCCCTCTCTCTCTTTTTTCTCTCTCTTTTTCTCTCTCTTTCCCCTCTCTCTCTCTATTTTTATCTCCCCCTGTCTCTCTCTTTTCTTCTCCTTTTTTCCTCTCTTCTCTTCTCTCCTCTTCTCCCCTTTTCTTCTCTCTCTTTTCTCTTTCTTCCCCTCTCTTTTTTTTTTTTTTCTATCTCTCTCTGTCTCTCTCTCTTTCCTCTCTCTCTCTATTTCTATCTCTCTCTGTCTCTCTCTCTTCCTCTCTCTCCTCTCTTTTTTCTCTTTTTCTTCTCTCTTTTCTTTTTTTTTTTCTTCTCTTCCCTCTCTCTTCCTCTCTTTTCTCTCTTTTCTTCCTCTCTTCTCTTTTTTCTCTCTCTCTTTTCTCTATTTCTATCTCTCTCTGTTTTTTTTTTTTTTTTTTCTCTCTCTTTCCTTTTTTTTTTTTTTTTTTCCCCCCCCCCCCCCTCTCTCTCTCTGTCTTATTTTAGACTCTTGTAGTTCTACATCTTTTTAAGTTGAAGAATGAAGAACTGGAAGAATTGCTCGTGTTTCCAAATACCAAACTGTACAACCGTGTAAATCTAAGGCCGCTCTGTAAAAAAGGCAGAAACAGAAATCAGAAAACATTATTAAAAAAAAAAAGTAAAGAAAAAAAAAAAAAAAGGAATGAAAAGAACTGTTTCCTGCCAAGAAATTACTTCATCGTGTATCCATAATTTTAAGGCCAAAGAGAAAGTCAGAAAGCACATTTGCTATTAATTTAACCTTCGGAGAGCAAGCTGTGAAGCAGCAGGGCCCTGGACAGGTAAAAACTGATGAAGAGAGGGGGAGATATGTGTGTGTGTGTGTGTGTGTGTGTGTGTGTGTGTGTGTGTGTGTGTGTCAGTATCAGTGATCGGGTTTTTCCCCGTCGGTTTGGGATTAGGCCGATTTTCCGTTCGTGTCATTTCCCTGTGAAAGGAATAAGAGGACTACACAGCTGAGAAAGATATTTCCTGATAAAGACAGGTATTACCATCCCTTTTTTGTGTGTGTGTGTGTGTGTGTGTGTGTGTGTGTGTGTGTGTGTTTGTGAGTGAAAGAAAGGGAGAGAGAAGGAAAGTAGTGATCTAATACTTGACCACAAGAAGCTGTTTATCCAACAGAAAGCTGCTTGCCCTGCAGGAGTTTTCATTTAATCAACGTTATAAATTGTTTTTAGCCTCGCGGTCGAAATTTACCCGAAGTGAAACAGGGATTTGTGTACGCTTGGCTCTCTAAACAACATTAAAAAAATTTTTATATGGCACTAAAAAAAAAACCTATTTGCGCTAAGCGTTATTTAGTGATCATAAAGCCAGAACGTTGTTAATTCACTTTGGGCCAGAGCCAAATTTCTTCTCTTTTCATCCAGGTTTCTGTTTTTCACTCCAGCAATCAATGTGACGTGGCATGAAACCCCAGTGCAGTGATGTTTTTTTCCCGGGCCCGCATCAGTCCAAAATCCCGGATATGAGGATGTGTATCTGAATGATATGCTAGCTTAGTGGTTAAGGTGATGGACTACTGATCAGAAGGTTGTGAGTTTTAATCCTAGGTCCACCAAACCGCCACTGCTTAACCCTTGAGATAAAAATGTAAGTCGCTCTGGATAAGGGCGTCTGCCAAATGCCGGAAATGTAAATGTATCATTCATCAGTCCACTTCAACACAAACAACTTCAACCAGCGACTAAATAAAATGCAAATTGTTTGATCACGTGACTCAAATGTAACTCAAGTCATTAACTCATGATCACGTGTGCAACATCAGTGGAGGACAAAATACACTGAAACCTACTCGAGTATTCACAAGATAAACTGAAAGATTTCTGCATGACTAAATAATTCGCTAAACATCCAGTCGCGAGGAAAATTTAGCAAGCTAATTTACAAAAATGAACTAGCTAGCAAATTTAGCAAGCTAATTTACAAAAATGAACTAGCTAGCAAATTTAACAAGCTAATTTACAAAAATGAACTAGCTAGCAAATTTAACAAGCTAATTTACAAAAATGAACTAGCTAGCATATTTAACAAGCTAATTTACAAAAATGAACTAGCTAGCAAATTTAACAAGCTAGAAGAAGTTGCTTTCGGCTGCTCCCTGTTCGGGGTCGCTACAGCAGACCAACTGGTCCGCACAACAACTTGGCACAGGTTTTACACCGGATGCCCTTCCTGACGCAACCCTCCCATTTTTCCGGGCTTGGGACCGGCATTGCATCCCAAAGGCTGGGGTTGAGGCATTGGCTGGAATCGAACCCGGGCCTTACGCATGATAGGGAGAAACCTACCACTGAGCCACCAATGCCTCCAGCAAATTTAACAAGCTAATTTACAAAAATAAACTAGCTAGCATATTTAACGTTATCATTCGCTAATCATAACTAGCTAGCCAATTTTAACGAGCTAAATTAGCAACCGTAACAAGATCATTTATCTATCTAAGGTACGAACCCCAAAAAGCTAATCGTTTTAATAAACGTAAACTTAATTCAACATGCGCCTTTAGATCTGAGGAAGTCGAAAGGCGGCCATTTTATTTTCACTCGGAAACAACAACAGCAAAAGAACAGATCTCAAAGTTAAAGATTTGTAAAAATGAATCTTAAGGTGAAAAATGTAAAAAAAAAATAAAAAAAAAATGTAAAAAAATAAATAAAACCTGGAGTTTTAATAATAATAATAATAATTCAGTAAAATACAAATCATCTAAAAGTCTTCAGTAACCAAGTAGGGTTGATTTTCTTTTCTTTTTTTACATCACGTTAAAATGAACAGAACGAGTCACGGGTCGGAACTGCACAAATATCTCGAAATATATTTTCAACCCAGAATTAACCCAGAAATCTGTGAACTGAAGGAACTCCCACATTCCCTCCATGTTCTTCAGCTGTCAGGGAGATCCCTGGGCATGTGGGGGTTAGCAAGCACCTGTGGTGAGAGTACATGCTGTTTATATTTCCAGAATATGAAATCTGAATATTCTGAGTCTTGTGAAATATAACGTTCAATTCAGTCGCATTTTATTTTTAGAGCTTTAAACGACAGACATTCTCACAGAGCAGCTTTATAGATATATACGTAAACTCTGGATACAAATAAAAATCTATCCCTAATGAAGAGGTGCTTGCGACTGTGGCGAGGAAAAACTCTCTGAGACGACGTGAGGAAGAAACCTTAAGACTCGCAAAGGAAGCCATCTTTATCTGATAGCGTGATAAACCGTTTCTCGACGAAAAACTGTCTGTATGATTGCTACTGTAACAGGAAATACCTTCCAGCTTTAACACGAAGTCCATTTTGTTGAGGTGTCTGTTGCTGGAGAGTCCAAAACCGTCTACACGCTCTCCAAATGCTTTCATCCACAACAACACTCCCGTATAACATGTTATCAGTTTATCGGTTTATCTGCGTGTAAAATCTGATGAGATGATCCACCAGACCCGAACAGAACAGGAAAGCAAACAAAAAACAAAACAAAAACACAGCTGTGGAAATCCTCCTTATGAGCATTATAACATAATACACCGATCAGGCATAACATTATGACCACCTGCCTAACATTGTGTTGGTCCCCCTTTTGCTTCCAAAACAGCCCTGACCCGTCGAGGCATGGACTCCACTAGATCCCCGAAGGTGTGCTGTGGTATCTGGCACCAAGATGTTAGCAGCAGAGTCTTTAGGATACTTTTGATAGATACTGACCACTGCAGACCGGGAACATCCCACAAGAGCTGCAGTTTTGGAGATGTTCTGATCCAGTGGTCTAGCCATCACAATTTGTCCCTTCGTCAAACTCGCTCAAATCCTTACGCTTGTCCATTTTTCCTGCTTCTAACACATCAACTTTGAGGACAAAATGTTCACTTGCTGCCTAATATATCCCACCCACTAACAGGTGCCATGATAAGGAGATCATCAGTCTCATTCACTTCACCTCTTAGTGGTCATAATGTTATGCCTGATCAGTGTATAGAGGCTACAGGGTTCTTCATTCTTCGTTCTTCATTCATTATTTAGTCAGACTGTTCTGATTCTGTTGTACATCTCTGAGCTTTGGTTTTTATGCTTTTATATCATATTAGCGTGAGGAGTTCATTGCTGTGGTTTATTGCGTATTGTTCTCTGTGTAGCTGCTGCTTCTCTCCTTCACCTGAGAGTGTCCTCTTGTGGATTCTCGCGTCTCGCACCTGTTCGCTCCTTTGCGGTTCCACGAAATGTCGACAAATTAAAGAAAAAATATTCCAGCGAAGAGAAAACGAGTGGACAGGATATGTGCGAGTGTGATGGGTGACGGTCAGCTGCCGGTAATTAGACTGACATGGCTCTTGGGATTTTGTGTGTGTGTGTGTGTGTGTGTGTCTCAGCTGTGTTCTCAAGTGGGAATGTCATGCTGTTCTGTTGGACACATGGGGTCCTGTTGGTTCAAACGTATACAGAAATATTTCAGATTTAAATCATGCTACAGCTGAGAGAAGTGGCAATTAATGATGTCCCTAAATAGTGAGATTAATGGTTAATGATTTTCATTTTTTTTTTGGTAACCCTTACTATGAATCAATGTGTTTTTTTTCTTCCTTTTTAATGTTTTAAATAATATTTCAAGTCGGACTTACCCAATTCACCCAGTTTGTAGTGGTAGATTATTTAAAAAGCGTTCATTGACACATTTTTTTAAGACTCACTTCTCATTTTTATTGAAAAATAATCCTCTGCGTTCACTTAATACCAGGAATCCATGATGCGCCTCATGCTCATGAACCTCATGCCACCGTAATCCCTGAAGTTACGGTACTCTCCAGGGCCGAAGTACCACATCCTGCCTCTGTAGTGAGGATGCTCGTACATGAGCCAGTGGCCGTCCATCACGTGGCAGGACATGCAGCCGCTGGACCAGTGGTAGCGATCCATGAAGGAATCGCAGTCATCCATCACGTCCATCATCTGCCCCATGAAGTTGTCCTTCTCGTAGAGCCTCATCCTGTAGGATCCTCTATGCTGTTAGAGGGGACACGATTATTTGCTTTGCCGAAACACGCTAACACACGCTAACGTAGACATGATTTATATTAATAATAAAATATTCTTCGTACCATGGGGATCATGCGACAGGATCTGATGCAGTTGTTGCCCCAGCCCCACATGCTCATGTAGTCAGCGTACTCGCCTCGTCTCATGAAGTACTGGTTGCCCATGTAGTTGGGATGATCGTACACCATCCAGCAGCCGCTCTCCACTCTACACGAGTGGCAGCGGCTCATGTAGCTGGACATATCCGAGCAATCGCTGCTGCACTCATAGGAGCGGCCCTGAAAGTTCCTGTCCTCGTAGAAGATAACCTGTAGAGCAAAGAGCAGAGACGAACCTTAACATGAAGGACACCATAATGCTGGGGCTTTTGTTAAACCAGTAGAAAGCAGTTTGCTTACTCTGCCCATGGTAACGATGCGGGTGTCTGTGTGTCCCAGCACTTGCCTGGTGGTGAACTGACACTGAGCCTCGGTTTAACCTCGGCCATTTATACCTGACCAAACCCAAAGAGCTCATACCTCCTATTATATAAAGTCCTGACCATGCAAAAATGCACAGAGGCCACCGCACTGTTTTTGCTACATGTCACATTTCTCCAGAAGACTTTAGAATGAACCGCACATGCAAGACAAAACTGCTGAGCTTTCTTTCTTTCTTTTATTTTCTCTTTTGCTCCATACAATCCACGGCTGTTCTGTGTTCCCTACACAAAAGCCAAGCCTACAGAAAGTCTAAGCTATAGAAAGTTTTTGTTGCAGAGAGTAACCTGCCATTTGAGTTAAAAAAAAAAAAAAAACCTACTGTATTACGTCATGCTAACACAATTTAACAGTTAATTGATTAATTCAGGTGTTAGCATGTCTTGCTAAACTCACATCTAACGTAGCTAGCTAGCGTACTGGGATCTAAGCAGCTAGTCTAATCATCTAATCTCTTTCTCTGTCTCCCTGCCCCCCCCCATCTCTCTCTCTCTCTCTCTCTCTCTCTCTCTCTCTCCTTCTCTCTCTTTTTCTGTCTACCTGTCCCTATCTCTGTTTCTCTCTCTTTCTCTGTCTCCCTGCCCCATCTCTCTCTCTCTCTCTCTCTCTCTCTCTCTCTCTCTCTCTCCCTGTCTCTCTCCCTCTCTCTCTTTTTCTGTCTACCTGGCTCTCTCTCTTTTTCTGTCTACCTGTCTCTCTCTCTGTCCATTTCTCTGTTTCTCTCTCTTTCTCTGTCTCCCTGCCCCATCCCTCTCTCTCTCTCTCTCTCTCTCTCTCTCTCTCTCTCGCTCTCTCTCTCTCTCTCTCTCTCTCTGTCTGCCTGGTTCTCTCTCTCTACCTCTCTCTCTTTTTCTGTCTATCTGTCTCTCTCTCTGTCCCTTTCTCTGTCTCTCTCTCTCTTTTTCTCTGTTTCCCTACCCCCATCTCTCTCTCTCTGTCTCCCTGTCTCTCTCTCTCCATCTCTCTCTTTTTCTGTCTACCTGTCTCTCTCTCTGTCCCTTTCTCTATTTCTCTGTCTCCCTGCCCCATCTCTCTCTCTCTCCCTTTTTCTGTCCACCTGTCTCTCTCTGTCCCTTTCTCTGTCTCTCTCTCTCTGTCTCCCTGCCCCCCATCTCTCTCTCTCTCTGTCTCCCTGTCTCTCTCTCTCCCTCTCTCTCTTTTTCTGTCTACCTGTCTCTCTCTCTGTCCCTTTCTCTGTCTCTCTCTCTCTTTCTCTGCCCCCCCCCCCCCCCCTTTGTGTTTCTTGATGAAAGGGCTGACACGTGCCTTGTGTTAAAGGTTAAGAAAGCTGTGTGTGTGGGGAGCAGCACGAGGTCAGGCTTCTCCCTCAAGCTTAACCGCAGCATGCCAAAGGTTAAAGGTTACAAAAACTGTGAGGCATGGCAGCTGTGTGTGTGCGTGTGTGTGGTGTGGTGGTGGGGGGTACAGACTCTTTTCTCAGAGTCTTTTCTTACTGTTTCACGCAAGCGCAATCTAGATGTTTTTCTCACACCTTCCATCCGTTGTGCTCATCACACACACACACACACACACACACACACACACACACACACACACAGCTGTCGTCTCTGGTTCAAGTTTAATAGGGGGATCACACAAATAGTCAAGTCAGGTCATCACGGTCATTTACACTCTCTGCTCTGTGTGGTGTGTGTGTGTGTGTGTGTGTGTAGCTGCTCGCTGGTGGTCACACATTGTTATACAGAACCTGTTCTCCATTTCATCCGATCCTCCTGATTTTTCTTGCCTTTCTTATGACACCGCACTGTACAATGGCAGCCATTTTTTTTAAAGCAAATATGACTGCGTTACTAGATGATACATCTTCAACTAGCAACCAGTCACACTGCCTTGTAGCTGGGTCAGTTAGCTAGATATCTTTAGCCAAAATGAGGTGCTACTTGATATCGATGAGCTTATAAAGGCTAAGCTACTAAAAAAAATTCCTCCTGGTCATGAAACATGACAGGAAGCTTCTTAGACCTTTGACTAGGAAAAACAAAACAAAGGAAATGCCATCTCAACCTGGACGTCCTCCTCACCCCAGAGTTCAGGAAGTGATGTCAAATCAACATGGCCGCTCACACCATCAGCAGTAAAGAAAGGAAATGAATTACTTTGTACGTTCAGTACACATGTTAGCTTTTAATCAATCAACATATAAACATACTCGCGTGACTGTACGGGTAAATAAACATCACTCATCACAACGGTACAAATGGTAAATGATACACATCTAGTTATCCATGTTTGTTTTTCCCAGTCGTAGTTCAATCCATCCAGCATGAGGTCCCAGTCTGTATAAACCACTCTGTACATCCATGGTGCGCAGAAAGTCATCACAAAATGTTCAAATTTGAGGCGACAACCCCAAACGTTCCACCGCTATCAGCCAGGAAGGGGAATCTAAGCGGCTATCGAAACTGAAGAGCTTCAGACTGGACACAGTGGTGAACGATGCACTGGTATGAAGCGAGAGTCTCTTCAAAAAGAGAAGAGAAGCCACTCTGAGACTCGTGAAATATTCAGAGTGTTTCCCAAACGCTGGATTAAAGCGTGACTCTGAGATCTCCAGGGAACTGATGAAGATGAACAATGATGATGATGATGATGATATGATGAAGAGGCAAGGGGGGAAATGGGTTTGGAGGAATTTCTATCCAGATAGCGTTTTGTTTGGTCGCAGCTTGTTAGTGTTGAAGTTGAAGAAGCGTGTATTAGCCGCGTTATTAGCTCGCGTGTACCCAAGTGAGCGTCTGTTATAAATCAGAATCCAAGGCTTCCTCGGAAAAGCCTTGATGAAGAGCACGATGACGAGACACTCTCTTTTTGTGTGTAAATATGTGGTTGTGGTAATTGAACACAGATCTCTAAA
>JAUCMX010000025.1:14865770-14868270 GCA_033459395.1 Hemibagrus guttatus | reverse complement strand
TGTGTGTGTGTGTGTGTTCTCTTCTCTTCTTTTTTCCCTTCACTTCTCTTCTTGTTTTCTCTTTTTCCTCTTCTCTTCTCTTCTCTTCTCTTCTCTTCTCTTCTCTTTTTTTTCTTCTCTTCTCTTTTTTTCTCTTCTCTTCTTTTCTCCTCTCTTCTCTTCTCTTTTTTTCTCTTCTCTTTTTTTTTCCCCTTTACTTCTCTTCTTGTTTTCTCTTTCTTCCTCGTCTCTTCTCTTCTCTTCTCTTCTCATCTCTTTCTTCTCTTTTTTTTTTTCTTCTCTTCTCTTCTTTTCTCCTCTCTTCTCTTCTCTTTTTTTCTCTTCTCTTCTTTTTTTCTCTTCTCTTCTCTTCTCTTCTCTTCTCTTCTCTCCTCATCCTCCATCTCCTTTCTCCTTTTCATCTCTGTCCATCCAGCGCTCTTTGTATTAAGTAGAGCAGTCATTGTGCACTCTGAGTCGGAGGTGATAGCAGAGAGGCCGCGGAAACACTGACATCTTTCCCGTAAGAAAGTGAGGATGGAAAAAAAAACACAAAAAAAGCCTCAAAACAAAACCCTGAGAGAAAGTTGAGAAGGAATCACTTCCCCAAACAGACGAGTACAGTAAGAACGGCCTTATCTGCCGCCGCACGCCTCAAAGCCTCGCTTATCTCAAAGCCAAAGATTATTTTTCTTCACTCTTCCTCTAACTCATGCTCTCACTTTTTTTTGTTTGTTGTCGTCTGTTCCCAAGGATGGCTTGTTGAGAAAAGGCGTCTGTCTCCTCCCTTCGCTTTTCTTTTCCTGCTTCACTTTATCGCCTCTCCTCCCACTCCCACGCTCATGTAATCACTCAGCTTTAAATAAAGACGGCCCGCTTTTGGACACTTTTCCATACAGGGTCAAGGTTGTGCGTGCGGGGTGTGTGTGTGTGTGTGTGTGTGTGTGTGTGTGTGTGAAGTTTTCACCCTCATAGTAGAGCATTAGAGCTAATTCATAAAATAGCGCAGTACACGCCTCAAACGCTCGTTTTAGCTCCGTGACGTCTCCTGTAGGAATTTTTTTTTATTTTTTTTTTTACAGAAAACAGTACATCATGTAGTGTCCGAAACATAAACACGTCTGTTTAAGATAGCGGTCGTCGTCCGTTTCCAGATTTCTTTTGACCGCTCAAGCCAAATATCCGCGAACACCATCTGCAATTGCTCTCATACACAAATTACCTTCTTTTTCTCTCCGCTAATTCTTTGCGATATCTCCGTTACGGCTCCTGTGGGACGCATATCCGAGAAGAATGCCTTCCTGTCCCGAGCGTTCCCAGAGTGCACAGCGGCTGCGGCGGTTAACAAGGGAGCCATGAAATTCTTGAGCGAGGGAGAGAGAGAGAGATCGAGAGAGAGAGAGAGAGAGAAAAACAGAATAAAGACAGAGCTGTTATAAATGAGATCTCAGAGGACCTGTAGGATCGGCCCTGATCGCAGAAGCAGACAAACGAAGCTCCAAAGCCCCGTCCTCTTATTAAGTATTAGAGCAGTTTGCAAATTCGTTTTAAATTTTTTTTTTTTTTTTTTTTTTTTTTGGAGGCTGAGAGGACCTTTCACGTCTTTCACGTTTGTGAAAGTTCCCCCCCGCTGGAGCTGAGGGCTTTTTTTTTTTCGCGTAGGTGTGCTGGCCTCGCTGCCGACATCTGCACAGTCTCACACGCAGAGGAGGAACTCCGAAATGAATATGAACCATAGAAAACAGAACGGAGGGAGAGAGAGGGAGTGTAAAGAGAGAGAGAGAGAGAGAGAGAGAGAGAGAGAAAAGGCGAGAAGGAAGGACAGGAAGAACAGATAATTACAGGAAAGGGTGATTATTAGTCCGTCACTCTGCCTCCAGACAGATAAGTGAAATCAGATGGGGAGACGCTGAGTGTGAAAATAACAGCGATTGAGAGAGAGAGGAGAGAGAGAGAGAGAGAGAGATGAGGGGGAAAAAGAGGAAGTCTTTATGGAGAAGGGTGTAGTTGTAAACAGTTGTTTTGTTAAGCTCTAGCCTCCTCCGTCTTCTTCTGAACTGTTACGTGACGATTCAGTGACTTCATCAGTGCAGAGGAATGAAGATGAGGAACCCCGGTTTTCACACCGGGTAGAGGGACAAGGTTTCACACGTGTAATTTTAGAAGCAATTCATGAAGTTATGAGTAATCATGCAGATCAAATGATCCGCTAAAAAAAAGCGGACCGTGCCATCACGCGGGACAAACGCTAGGATAAAAAAATTGCATGCCTTATTACATATGTTTGAGGATACTGCTGGAAGCTGTACATTTCCCCTTGGGATGAATAAAGTATCTATCTGTCTGTCTGTCTGTCTGTCTATCTATCTGTTCATCCATCCATCCATCTACCTATCCATCTGTCCATCTATCCATCCATCCATCCCTCCATCCATCTATCCATCTGTCCGTCTATCTATCTATCTATCTATCTATCTATCTATCTATCTATCTATCTATCTATCTATCTATCTACCTGCCT
>JAUCMX010000025.1:14855770-14863270 GCA_033459395.1 Hemibagrus guttatus | reverse complement strand
TTGAATGGTACGGATTTATTCGAGCGAAAATATAATTATGTAAAAGTTGACATTAAACAAGTTTTTCTTTACGTTCACTAAGCCATGGTGAAAAGCACAGAGCCGAGGGTTTTGTGAGTGTGCCCTGTGCTGATTGGATGCTGCTTCTATCGCCGTGCGCCCTGATTGGTCAGCTGATATCAGCAGGAAAGGCGTTCCGGGTTTTTGTGCTTCAGTCACACCGAACAGATTCCACGATGCCGATAGCGAGGGATATAGAGGACATGAAGAGAGGAGAGGAGAGGGCGATACAAAAAACCCCACAGCAAGACGTGTGTGTGTGTGTGTGTGTGTGTGTGTGTGTGTGTGTGTTCAGTGCAAGTGAGAGTAACTCAAAAAAGCACACGTCTCCTGAACACTAATTATAATTGCGTAATTGCTCTTGTTAGAACTCTGAAATAGTTTCCTGTGTGGATCTGTCTTGTTCGTGACGAATGAAATCCTTCTCGCGTTGTTTTTTTTTTTTTGGGTTTTTTTTTTCATGTGGCCTTGGCAGTGCTTCAAGCAGGGAGAATCGGAAACGGAGAATCTGAGGTTTCGATGTATTTGTAATCGCAGGGAAAACATGACGATCCCTTCCTTTTTTTTTTTTTTTTTTAAATTAATCCCCCCAAGCCCCAGAGATGTTTTATTTTAAGTTTCTCTGTACTGCTGCGTTCCCTGCCATCCTAAATGAACACATCGTACTTGCTGTGTATGAACCAAACGCTATATTTTAGTGTTGTATGTGTTTATGGCAGCTCACGCACACACACACACACACACACACACACACACACACACACCCTATGCTGTACGCAGTGTCTACGATGTCGTTGTTGTGAAGATGAGCTCCGTGGCCCGAGCGGTTCCCGGGTTCAGCGGAGGTCGGAGCAATTCCAGACGAGACGAGACCGGACCAGACGAGTGATGGACAGCACCTGCCTTCCAGCTGTGCTCAGACAGAGAGAACAGTGTATTTTGTGGCGTGGTTTATGGTCTTTACGGGTCGTGGCAGATGTTTTTCCGGCTCTTTCTCGGTTTTCGAGTCCGTCACTGTGCCGTCTTCTGATAGATGCTAGGATGAAGAAGAAGAAGAAGAAGAAGAAGAAGAAGAAGAAAAAAGCTTTATTTATAATGTTCATGTTCTTTCTGTAAATACTGCTCTCCCTCACCTGTATATACTCCTCCCTCTCTCTCTCTCTCTCTCTCTCTCTCTCTCCCACACACACACACACACTCTCTCTCTCTCTCCTTCCACGTCTAGCGTTTTTTCCACATAAAGCTGTTTTTCATAAACTCTAGCCTGGAATAGCAGTCCCTGAGGCGAGCACTGAAACACTAGCCCTCTCTCTTTCTCTCTCTCTCTCTCTCTCTCTCTCTCTCTCTCTCTCTCTCTCTCTCACTGAGTGTGTGTGTGTGTGTGTGTGTGTGTGTAACAGTAGATTTTTCTGAATCGCTGCCAAACAGATGCAGTCTCTTGGAGTTCCACCAGAGGAGCTTTCATGCCTCTCTCTCTCTCTCTCTCTCTCTCTCTCTCTCTCTCTCTCTCTCTCTCTCTCTCCGTTAGAGAACAGTAGTGTCCTGATCCGCAAGTTTTCCCCTCCTGCTCTCTCGGTCTGTATCGTGTCAGATGTCTCAGTGTGCCGTTTGAAACCCGGACACAGCCGACACGAGTGCATGGTTCTGTACGTTCAGGCTCATGATCCGCTTTTCTCTCTCTCTCTCTCTCTCTCTCTCTCTCTCTCTCTCTCTCCATACAGCTGTGCTTGTGAGGTTTGGGAAAGAAAACAGCCTGACCCCAGATCAGCACCTCTGGAGAGCACATGTGACCACATGATTTGTTCTGTATATCATGCTTTTTTATTGTGTTTGACAAGTTGACTAATATTTATCTTGTGCTTTCTCTCTCCGTCTCTAAATCCCTCGGTAATTATTTGGAACACGTCAGTTGAACGGCTGACTAGCGTTCGAAGAGTCATTTAATTCAGAACAGCTCGCCCTGATCGCCGGCGGTATCCCATGCTGCACCGCATCGCGGGGTCGCTGCTGTCCGCATTGTCTCCTTAGTCGATTTTTCCGATCAGAATGGATGAAGGCTGTTTGTGTAATATCAATATCCACCATTTTAGGTGCGAGTTTGAAAAGAGTAAAAACAAACAAACAGGAAAAAAAAACAAATCCTGAGCTCCACGCGGTCGACATCGTCACTGTGGAGCTGCTGCTCGAAGTGTTCGAAAAAAAAACACCCCGTTACTGTCTACCGATCATTAGCATTAATATTGTTTATAAGGTCCAAACAGAAAGTGTGGGAGGAGCATGCGAGGTGGGGGAGGGGGAAGTGGGCGGAGCTTCCAGGCAACATCGTTTAATATCATAATCTTCGGTTCATTTTATATTTCTTGTCTTACTGCAGAGATCTTTTTTTTTTTTTTTTTTTTTTTTGCTGGACTTTCAAGTGATGACTCTGTCTAGTGATGCCCAGATGATCCATATAACACACACACACACACTTCATTACACACCTCGTTCAACACCGAGGTTGTATCACACACACAATACACAAACAGTGTGCTACCTTTGTGTGTGTATGTGTGTGTGTGTGTGTGTTTCTCCTTCCACTAATTAGACACTGGACACTATAACAATACCTGTGAAATTAGGAGCGGTCATTTTTCCAGTCGTTTGTGTGATGATGAGATCATTACCCATTCGAAGCTGGTGTTAAGAGCAATCACAAACTCCGGCTGGAACAATACGCAGCTCGGACATCACATGTAGCTTTAACTTGATGCTGTTGTGATTGTGTTTAACACTTGGGCTGAATAATTGAGTCTGAATCGGTGGATGGGGGCGGGGCTAATTATTGCATGATATGCAGTGCGTTCATATAGACGAATTCCTTCCGATCGTGTATATCAGTATATACATTTTTTTTAAACTTGCTTTTTCTTCTTCTTCTTCTTCTGATTATTATTATTATTATTATATTATTATTATTATTATTATTATTATTATTATTACGTTACTCCTGATGTGGCCCGGTTCAGGTGAAGCAACCAGCCACATGTCACACGTGCAAGAGAGCAAGAGCTCAGATCTCTGACACACACACACACACACACAAAAAAACAGCGTTCACACTTCATCGATCGTACCAAGCGTCTCAGCTCCGAGTCTGGGGAAAAAAAGTGTGAAAATGACCTTAGTGTTCGTCTTAAGTACCCTGGCGGGGAGAGTAAACCTAATTCAGCATTAGTTACGGTCTGGGTCACTTGGCAGCAACACAGTGTATGATCATGGATTGGTTACAGTAGCGTTCCCATACCGCACCACAGCATCCTGCAGAGAGGCAGCTAGATCACGCCTGGATCGGATTCACAGCTACGTCACCATTACTACAGAGCTTGATTTCAACCCTACCGTACCTTCTCACAAACACACACACACTTGCACATCCGAGTCACATGATCACATGACGTATAGATAAGATAACTTTGGATAAGTTTAATGTGCTGAAGCGGTAATATGTCGTGTTCACATACTTTGTTTCTTGGGCAGAATCTGAAACACAGACGACTCCAGGCTCATTTATTTATTTATTAGACATCATAACATTCATTCATTCATTATCTACCGCTTATCCGAACTATTCTCGGGTCACGGGGAGCCTGTGCCTATCTCAGGCGTCATCGGGCATCAAGGCAGGATACACCCTGGACGGAGTGCCAACCCATCGCAGGGCACACACACACACTCATTCACTCACACAATCACACACTACGGACAATTTAGAGATGCCAATCAACCTACAATGCATGTCTTTGGACCGGGGGAGGAAACCGGAGTACCCGGAGGAAACCCCTGAGGCACGGGGAGAACATGCAAACACACACGGTGGAGGCGGGAATCGAACCCCCAACCCTGGAGGTGTGAGGCAAACGTGCTAACCACTAAGCCACTAGATTAATAGCTAGCTCGTTGACAAATCACATTGTAGAATGCTTGCTGATCCACATAAACAAATACAACCACAACGGCTAACAATCCACCACCGTGGATGTTCAGGACTCCTCCTACATCTCGGAAAATCGGGCATCGAAATGATCTCCGAAGTTTCCCGGTCGTAATTCAGACTCACTTCATGTGTAACTTCCCAGTGGGAAACTCCCATTTACGATCATTCTGATTGCACACAAAGGGCCGTGTCAGATATTACAATTGATCGATTCACGGTGCGAAATTACAGAAATATCAGCATCGGATTAGAAACAGAAGACAATTGTGAGACCGAAGACAGAAAGTGTATTTAACCCTCTACTGCATTATTATATTTACATAAAAAAAATTTGTTATGGATTTTTATTACTTGAATTAGTTCAAGAAATAAAAATATATTAAAAAAAAAAAATAGAAAAGATTTTTTTTATCGGGGTAGTTCTTAGATTGTTGTCATATGGCAACAACATGCAGCAGTGGAAAGTATTAGAATGGCTTGTTTTTCTTTTTTGTTTTTAATTATTATAATTATTTTATTTTAAGGTAATTCATTAAATACCATGTTATATATAAGTTCACACCCACTGTCCCTGATACTGTACACCCTCTTTTTTGAGTTTAGCCATTTCTGATGTAAACCTATAACATGAAGCATACTTCCACTCCCATACAGATGTGACCACCCCAAGTTAGTATCTATACCTGCAATACACACACACACACACACAAACACACACACACATACACACCCTACTGCATAAAATTCTATACCTCTTTCCTCTGGCTCTGGTTCTGTGCCCAAACCTGACTCTGAACTGTCATTGCTCTCATCCAGCATCCAGTCAATGTCGTTCTCCTCATCACTGCTCACTAGCTCATCCTCACTCTCATCTGATGGAAGAACTAACTCTACCCTTTTCTCTTTCCCTCTCCCATCGAAGAACACTACATTCATTTTAGAAGATTCTTCTTAGAATGAAAGCAATGGCTATATTGTCAAAAATGACACAAAAAGTATGAGATTAGCATTACAGTTACTACATTTTCTAGACTGGAAGTTGCAGAGGTTATACATAAACACAAAAAATTTGGAAAATAAAGAACAATTAGAAAAGTTTGTCTTACTTTCAATGTGAAAAATGTAAATAAACGATTAGAGAAGCCTAGTGCCATTTCCATTTCATAAATGAACCACAGTTCAATTATCGCGTGTTGTTGCCATATGGCAACGATTACATTTTACCATTTATCATTCATTCATTGTCTACCGCTTATCCCATCTATTCTCGGGTCACGGGGAGCCTGTGCCTATCTCAGGCATCAAACACCCTGGACGGAGTGCCAACCTATCACAGGGCACACACACACTACGGACAATTTAGAGATGCCAATCAACCTACAATGCATGTCTTTGGACCGGGGGAGGAAACCAGAGTACCCGGAGGAAACCCCCAAGGCACAGGGAGAACATGCAAACTCCACACACACATGGCAGAGGTGGGAATCAAACCCCCAACCCTGGAGGTGTGAGGCAAACGTGCTAACCACCAAGCCACCGTGCCCTACAAACCATTTATCAGAATACTCAAAATATATAAACTCGTTTAAATGATAAAAAAAACAAATGTTAGGTAATGTTACCTAAGATAATGTTTACATTTTTTACTTTAAGTAGTTTTGCATAAATATTGAAATATTCATCACATTTTGAGCGCCCTCTGATGATGACCTTTACCATGCCATGTGACTGCAGTAAAGGAGGTGCGAACAGTGTGACATGGTATTTTTTTTTTTTGTTTTGTCAAAGTTAAAGCCCCCTTTTTCCAGTTACATAGAAAAGAGTTTTGTATTATTGTCTATCAAAAAAATTGGAGATAATTTGATAGTTGCCATATGGCAACACCGTGCAGTAAAGGGTTAAATAAGTTCAAAATAAACAAGGATAAAGTGTAGAGGATATTTATCCGCTGTAGTGACCTCACAGTGCTCACCACAGATACTGTGCAGAAACCATTTTGGTGTGCGTGTGTGTGTGTGAGAGATTTATAGACCTGAATGAATTTGTGTTGTTGAGTGAAAACATCCTAACGTTGCTGTTTTCAGGCAGAGACATGGTGTGTGTGTGTGTGTGTGTGTGTGTGTGTGTGTGTGTGTGTCTGTGTGTGTGGATTTTTTAATTTTTTTTTATGCTAAATTTTTTGGAAATTGCATGATGGTGAGATTCTTATAATCTAAATCTATATAAATGTATCTTCAAGAAGAGAACTAGTATGTGATCTCTCTCTCTCTCTCTCTCTCTTTCTCTCTCTCTGTGTGTATGTGTGTGTGTGTGTGTGGTTTTTCCCGCACTGCATGAAACACACTAAGCTATTGTGCTGCTCCTCTAACAGTCACATCCTGCCTCAGTCATGGGGTGATCTGAGGACAAACACACACTTAGACACATAGACACTCCAACACACACACGTACACGCACACACACCAGTCTCACTTTTCAACTATATACTATCACACACACACACACACACACACTAACACACCTTGATTTCCTCCACTGTCCACTCACTCACTCACTGATAATCATTTAATTATCAGCAGCAATAATAATTTTGTGGGGTTGGGGGAGTACAACCTTGAAAGATATTTATATATCTATTTTATTTTTGGAGTATTTGGGACGTCCCCCAAAATGATGCTAATTTATGTTAGACAACAGACCTCACTGTTACCTCACACTTTTATATGAGTTTCAGTACACAGTCGGTTTTAAACCTACACCAAGTGCACGGATTAATCGCTTCATTCAAACCGTTATAAAGTACGTAAAGTGGCTGAATTCATCATTATATCTTGAGCAGAAGTGGCGAGATTATGGTTTAGTCATTTGAACCTCACAGAGGATTCGGAGAAAGCCAGTGATAGTGTTTGATTTAAAAAGAAATAAATAGAATAAATGAATAAATAATAATAATAATAATAATAATAATAATAATAATAATAATAATAATAATAATAGAATATGATGTTACTAGATCAAAAACTGTAATAATAAAATGACTTTAAAAAAATAAATAAATAATTAAACAAATAAATAATGCATTTCTTTTCTGAAATACAAAAAGGAGAAAAGAAAAAGAAAAGACGAATATATATATTATTAATAATAATAATAGAATATGATGTGACTAGAGGAAAAAGTGTAATAATAAAATGTTTTTTTAATTAAATAAATAAATAATAAATTTCTTTTCTGAAATACAAAAAGGAGAAAGGGAAAAAAAAGACGGAAAAAATAATATATATATTATATATATAAAGTAATAATAACAATAATAATAATAATATTTCACCTCCATTCACACTGAATATGATATGACTAGATCAAAAACTGTAATAATAATATGATTTAAAAATAAAAATAAAAAAATAAATATTAAAAAAAGAAAAGAAGAAATAATAATTTTAAATAATTTTATTTTATAT
>JAUCMX010000025.1:14840770-14853270 GCA_033459395.1 Hemibagrus guttatus | reverse complement strand
ACATTCATCAGAAATCTCAACTTTAGAGAGTCTGAAGTGTCAGCGAGTATGGAGTAAATCTAATAAAGTTATTTGTATGTTCCAGTTTATGCTAACCCTATTGCACAAAAGTTAGCATAATGGAACGTTCCACTTTGAAGTTAATGTCCAAAAAAAGAAACTTTGCAGTCTGCCATCCTTATGTAAAGGTCAGGTAAATTTTGCTCACAATTAGCCCCTCCCACTTTACATTGAATTATTAATTAGAGGTAATTACTCCTATTAACCAATCTCAGAAGGAATTTCAATGCTAGCTAAACTCCACGTGGGGATCACATCCACAACACACACACACACATGCGCGCACACAAACAGATTTTCACCACCATGTATCGCTCGTTGTCACTGTCCCAGCATGAGCGGTTTATTTCGGACAGCAGCACTTATACGAGCGGACAAAACGACGTCATTCTCCATGACTGACCTGAGCGTTAACTGCTTTAGCTGCTGTTTCTGCACGCGAGCGCTGCGGCAGATGCGTCCCGTCGAGGTGAACGAGGGTGAATTTGGCCCGGGCTTGTGGTTTTCCTAGATTTTTTTCAGACGGCATAATTTTTTTTTCAAAGTTTGCTTATATGTCTGTGTTTATATTTATATATATATATATATATATATATATTTTTGCGAGTGTAAATGTGTAGATGTGTGGATGTGACTGCGTGCTGTCAGCTAGTAGGAATGCATCTGCACCGCCAATGCTAAAATGGCTGCCAAACGCTAACATGGCTGCCAGGTTTCTGGAGAGAGAGAGAGAGAGAGAGAGAGAGAGAGAGAGAGAGAGAGAGAGAGAGAGAGAGAGAGAGAGAGAGAGAGAGAGAGAGAGAGATTATTCTTATTCACACTTGCTTTCTTGTGCTGGAGGTATTTACTGGTGTTTCTTTGTGTCTCTCTCATAATCTTCACTGCGCTGTATCAAATCATGCTGGCATGTGCCACTATATTCTCTTGTCAACTGTGGGTGAATGATACACACCTACACACACACACACACACACACACACACACACACACTCCTCAGGATCATCTTTATATATAAATATGTCATGTTTTAACACGCTCTCTCGCTCTGTTTTTCTCTTATAGAGTCAGGACAATCAGACAGTTCCAGCCAGCAGGCAGACTCAGACATCAAACCCCCACCGAACGGTAAGATCCCCGCTCCGCAGCTCCACACGGCCGTTATAAGGCGTTATAACACACACACGTTCACCTGTAGGTTTGATAATGCGTCTTCAACTGCACCAACCAGATACATTCAAAACACACCGTGCGTCTCTTTCCTTTCCGGATATTTACTTTCGGTCATTTATATAGTACGTAAAGTTGCACTGTAAAATTTCACACACACACACACAGTATATTTGTCAACGTGGTTACACACATGACTCCTAAAAATAATTCCTCCCAAAATAATGCACTCTAGTAAGTATTAAGTAACACGTGGAATTCCTCACAGCTCCACACTCCAATCCCGAGCTCAGGTTTCTGTTCATGTGCACGTTCTTCCCAGATCCCATTCCCTCTGGGTTCTCCAGTTTCCTCTCACTGGCCAAAAAAACACGCCTGGAAGGAGGATTGGCCACTCTAAATTGCCTCTAGGTGTGAATGAGTGTGTGTGTGTAGAGTCCTACAATGGACTGGTGTTCCATTCTGGGTGTATTCCCACCTCCTCATGCCTAGTATTCCTGGGATATACTCCAGAGTCACTGTGACCCTGACCAACAAAAGAGAAACAAACGAACTAACATGAGTCTGCGCTGTTAGTCACTGACACGTATATATTTAAATTTATTCGGATATTTTGCGAATTACAAATAGGGAAATACAAGCAGAGCGATTTATCAAGCAGAAGATTTAACAGAAGAATTAATGCTACGGAAATAATAAATAGGAGCTGTGTTACAAGATGGAGAATTGAGTGCTAGAGGAGTAAAGTGCACAGAGTAGAGGTGTAAGAGCTGATAGATTCATTTATAGATTGATTGATTGATTAATTGGTCGATTGATTGATTTTGAAGTTAGGGATTAGTTAAGCGTAGTTACAATGCGGTAATTAGCATTCTATATGACACGCTGTTACACTGTTTTGTGTAAAAGTAGACACAAATGGACAAAAATGATATGACAGAGCTAAAGACAGTAACTAGAAGTCATTTGGATGATTATGTAGCTTCAATTAGATTTGTTTAAATTGATGCTTTTGCACAAACTGACTTTTATTCACTGCATACGATAGCTATAAGCTGGTTATGACTTGCAATAATGCTGCATTACAACCTTGAGCTCCAGCACTGAAATATTCTTAGTTTCAGGGAAATCAGCTCATGTCATGAAACCAAGACTTTCCACAAGAAAGGTGGATTGTAGTGTTACATGCCTGAATATATATATATATATATATATATATATATATATAATTTTTTATTATTGTGATTATAAGAGGTTATAACATCTGTCTTGCGTTATCCGCAGGGCATCTGAACTTCCAGGACTGCTTCGTCACATCGGGGGTTTGGAACGCAGCCGAGCTCGTACGAGTTTCCCAGAGTGAGTGAACACGCGTAAATGTCATCTCTATCAAAACAGAAACGTTTGTGCTCATCAGTCCTCTGGGTTTCACATCCTTTCACATCTCTGAGATAAAAGAGTTCATTAGAGATCGAAGACATTTCATTCAATCAAATTTAAAAACATTGGTTTGAATTTTATTTTATTTATGATCTCGATTCGACCCTGCAGCACTTGAGAAACTGTGTTAATGTTTAATAAAGGGTTAATTCATCCGTTAATCCATCATTCCATCACCCAGCCCTGTCCTTCCCAGTCCTAATGCTCTGTTCACACATACAGAGTGACCACAAATCGTTTCCTTTTCAACCGGAGCTGGAAACTTCCGGTGACACGATCGATTTAATAGCTAGGGCATCGACGTATAACAGGCATCTTCTCTAACGATATAAATAAAGTGAAACGTTTCATTATAAACAAGCTCTGCAAAAAAAAATTAAAACAAATCAATCTTCCAGGAAATCTCTAACCAGTATAAATCCCTCGCCAAGCTGAAAGGCACTGCTTCGTCGCCAGCGTCCAGTCATGTTGATGAAACCCGATGTGCGCGGATATCACTACTGACGTTTATCTGGACGCGGCTATGGAAAACCCTTCCAGCCTTGCCTTGTGCCGAGCGTATTCCTGTCCCTACAATGTTATTTGCGATTCCCTTTGAAATCCGTGTTTTAGAGAAAAATGTTTGGAAGAACATTGGCAATTTGATGTTCTTGGAACTCGGCGCTCCGCTGACTGTGGGCCGGGTTCAATTCATACCAGACCATAGAGTGGGCTGAATTCATAAGGCTCAGTCCATACACTGCGTTATTTTGCGGCGGCCACATCTGTAACGCGACTCCGCCATCAGAAATGATGGATATATTGCAGGAGGCAAAGAAATCGGGCCTTGAAATGAAATGGGTTTGGGTGTTTGTCTACACGAGATGCTAGTCCAACTTTTGGAACACGCAGTCCGTCACTCTCGCCAGCTCTCAGTCTAGCTAAATTGCACGTATCGGCGTCCGACTCGGCTAAAAACAGCGTTTGCTTTCTTTCGGATCATCCAAAAATGCGACAAATGACCTTGAATCTGACAGCGTGATTGCCTTCCCAACAGCAGCAATTAAATCTGCGCTCTCAAAAATACCAGCGTGTGTGTGTGTCTCCACTAATGATGGAAATAGAGGGGGGTATTTTCTCTCACGCCAAAACTGTGACTAGTTTAGTTTAATAAGTTTACAGATCTGAGATTGGACGTCTTGCCAAAACAAACTGGAAATCGTCAGACTGGAAGGACAACATGAGAGTTTCGCTTGATTTAAAGCAGCAAGATACGTGTGTGGGTCTGTCTGCGTCACTGTCGTGTCCATCCAGCGCTGGTTAAAAGACTAGAAAAAGGATTTCTTCATCATCAACAACAACAAGAACAAAAGCTAATATGTTAAACTGGGATGAAACCCACAGCAATAACGATCCTTTTCAGCAGCACCGGCGTTTCATTTTAGTCATTTCCAAAAGTCGCTCCTCTGGGGAACATTTGAGGCTGTAATCATGGTTCTGAAGGGAGAGTCGTCTTGTAATATAACCACTAATAGGTTGGGTGGACACGTACACTTGACCCGCAGACCGCTTTGGCCTCTGTGCAGTGCCGCCTTTATGTCGTGGAATCAGACGGCCGACTTTTTTAATTCAGGATTTTAATGCAAGTGCAAAAATAAAGAGAAAAACAAGCCTGCAGTGTTGAGACATGTGGGTGTGTCCGACATATATTCTCAGAGCTCCTCGTCAGCATCAGCGCAGGGCGGCAACCTGGCCTCGAGCGGGATCGTTGTGGTTAGGCGTGCCCCTGCAACGTCCAATCAAACGGAACCTGCGTCAATGAGCCGACCGTTTTCCAACAAGATTTTACTTACAGATAAGAAATAACCTAAAAGACACATGAAGCCACTAGATCTTATAAACACTCTGAGGAAATCAGACAAACTCTGCCCTCTTCCGCATACACACATGAGCTCACAGATAGTCACAACTAGCTAGTGTCGCTGTGATTGACATGGGAGAGAGAGAGTAAGCACCTCCCACCTCGAGAGCCAGGGCAAATTTTATCCCTGGTCTGGATTTAAACCCAGTGAAAAGTTTCTGTTATTGTTAATCAATTTTTTTTTATTATTATTATTATTATTATTATTATTATTATTATTATTATTATTATTATTATTCTATTATTATTCTATTTATAATTGTTTAATTATACGATATTCACTCCTCGGTGTCAGCTGTTTGATTGATGTTTAGTAGCTGTAGCTGTTAAAAATGTTTGTTTTAATATTTTGCCATGTAAAGCTAACCTGGCAGAAAAACTGTCTGAGAAACAAGAACAGGAGATAGTGTCTCGCACCCGGATTAGATTTAACTGTCTCTCCCTCTCTCTCTCTGTCTCTCTCTCTCTCTCTCTCTCTCTCTCTCTCTCTCTCTCTCTCTCTCTCTCTCTCTCTCTCTCTCTCTCTTCAGCTCCTGTTGCCTCGGCCTCAGGTCCTAACTTTTCATTGGCCGACCTTGAAAACCCCGGCTACTACAACATCAACCAAGTAGCACTGGGACGACGCTCACTGACATCACCACCGTCTACTAGGTACACACACACACACACACACACACATGCACATGCACACACACACACATACTGGTTTTTATGTCTTAAAAGGACTTTGCCTGCCAAACCAGTTGTAACATGGTTTATAGGGACCCACCTTTCCCTTTGTGCTACAGTGATGCTGTAAACATCAAAAAATCTATTAAAAATTGAGCAAGACAAATTTCACTTCAGATTTCTTTTACACAAAATTAAACTCTTAATATCAAGACCTGACATTATGGGTGCATATGAGGACCTGCTGGGAATATCCCGCCTACTTCACAAAGCGTATTTACAAGGTCAGACCCGTTTTATGAGGACATCAGTTTAACAATACACAAAAAAGACTTTACACTGTATTAGAAGGACAGGCATGTTTTACTGGAACTTAATGAAACACAAACACATACATGACTGCATTATGTCTTACCAAGACATTTGTGACTTAACAGAACAAACCTTGTACACAAAAAAACTTGTATAAGAGCTATTATAACTGAGAACTTAAATAGTTCTTAACTGGCTCTTTTAAATATGCAGCATCCCCTGGAAATAAAAACAGTCTCCTCAGTCACACTGGGCTTTCCTTTTTAAAGTTATTCCCGTTTCTAACAAAATCCCGTATATTTTGCGCTGTGCGGCCGGCCAGCACGGGATCCTCTGCAGTCTTACACTGTAGACACTCCACCATTGTGGCCAGTTTTCCTTTGGTTATATGAGATTTAAAATATTTCATTACGGCCACCTCCTCACGTTTAGACCATGGTGTTCGTGTCCTCTTTCTAGAGTTTCCAGCCTCTGCTGCAACATTGCCCTGGACCACTGATAAACAAACAAAAACATTAACCTCAGAAAATAAAAATGAATGTGTGTGGTGTGTATTGTCTGAATACTGAAATGTCTAGCTATTGGGTTGAAATCACCAAAAAGCTCAGTCTTCCATGAAACCTACACATAAATGTGGATATACACAAGAATAATGCACAGGCAATTAAATAGATTGTGATAGTTAAAACTGTGATAACTCTGGCCAGCTAACTGCACAGAAGACTCTATGCATCAAAACTCTATGGGACATGGACAGAGCACAGGTGGTTGAGACATGCACACCATACAACCATAGAAAGTAAACAAGGAGAAGTTGTATGATGACAAATAGCTTTGTTTAAGATTAATAATAGGTAAATAATACAGAAATACATTACTAAAATAACAACTTCATCCATTTTTATTGATTAAAAAAAGTCAACTCCACAGGGAGAATCTAGGAAATATAATGAGAACCTCCAGCCTCGTCTTCTTTTGGTGCCTGATCCTTCCACATCCCTAGAAAAAGATAATCACATCATTCAGCATACACAAATAGAGTGGACTTATGACCAAAAACACTGGAGCATAACAACAATGTTTGAAAAACCTACCGATCTGCAATGGTGTACTCCTGCAAGCCTCCAAATTCTCACCTTCACCCCCATTCTCAGATTCACTTCCAGCACAGGCATGAGAATCTCAAGCCTGCTGAAGTGGCAGGCTTGAGCAGATCTCAAGAGCAAAACAAGAGCAGACTGCAAGAGAGAGAGAAGTAAATAAATAAGAAATATTGTAAACAATATTCAAAAGTGTACAATATTCACATTAAATACACAAAACAAACACCCCACAATGGTCACCTTCACCTAAGGCACAACTAAAATAAAAGATGAAACTTTGAATTTTATTAAACATTTTTACACCTGCACTGATTTATCACAAAACCAGGACCAGTGTCTGGATACAATGAACCATTTAGATAAACGATAGCATTTATAAATGAACTGCCATCTTAAACACTGTAGGGTTACTGTTACTGACCTCTGCATCTAAGACCAATCAATCTGAGTGAAACAACCGGTCCAACACATGCAGCACATTTGTTCGTGCTTGAGACAGTCGCGGGAACAATTTTGTGTTCACAATTCTGTTAACAGAATTAAAAGAACAGTCATTTTATATCAAACTAGAATGAGCAACCAGTGGAGGCATGACGTGGAGAACTGATTAAAATTTATTTGCTACTAGATGATGTGCATTTTTGACTTTCACTGCGTTTGCACTCTCAACAAAAGCTGAAATAAAAATGGTAACATGTTTGTATATTCTATATAACACGTATAAATCAAAGTTTTGATAGCAGAAGAACCTGGTAAAGTAAATGAAAACTTTAAAACAACTAAATGTGTTACTCACTGCTTACTTATTTGATATGCGAATTCATTAAAAAATACTTTTCCACAATTGTATGACATGGTACATATAGTACTCAGAATTATGTAACATGAAAATGAATACTCGTACTCATAAGCAAATGGCCTCTTGATTGGTAAATCATCAAGAGTGAGTTAGGGATTGAGACTATCCATTCCATAGAATTTCATAAAACCAAAAACTAATGTCTATACTACAAACTTACTTTTGCTGTCTTCTCACTTGGTCCTATTGTTTCTTGTCCCTCAGACCCAGACTGCTCCTTCACAACTGCAATCTAAAACATACAATAAAATGTTGAAAGTTGAAGCTAGCTAACGCCACTTTTTTGCCTGGATACAAGGAAATTTATGTTTGTGTACTACCAATTTCATAAATTAATATGCTGAACTGTGGTTGTAGGTGGTAGGCACAAAAGTGGGTGTGACATTCAAGACCCAAAAGTTCAGCAAGATTTATAAACACATTTTGCTTCAAACAAACATTTAGTGTTAATTAAAGGTGCTTTTGCACAATGTCACCCCACACAAGATAGGCAACAGTAGTTTAAACAAAATGGCTGCAACAGTAGTTCATAAATTTTATGCATTAGATCCCTGACACTACTCATATTACACTATGTCCAATTTCACTTTCTGACATGTTTTGATCTGACCTCCAACAGCTCTTTGGAATGTTTAGATCAGGTATAGTTTACTATCACACTTGACCTACTTTCTGATATCCAGACAGTTTAGCTAGGATGCAAAACCTGAGGACAGAAAACTATACCCAAGTTATTCCAATGACCTGACAGTGTAAACCTAGCTATAGTACTTTCCTAACCAGGTTAGTGCCACAGACAGGCCTTGACTATCTATCATTTTGGGAATAATTAATGTCAATGTCAGTACATCAGAAAACAAAACAACCAAGTCACATTTATCTTAGAGTAACCAAAAAACTTTTCAACCAAAGCATTTCCCAAAAAATCTAGACATCAGCCAGTTTCTGTAACAGTGGCAGGATGAGGGTGCAAACACACTGCACCAAGCAAAATACTGACTCCGGTCAGTAACTCTACATCTGCTAAATACAAATGTAAGATAATTGTACATAATAAACATGTGGTGTTCATATTATAGCTTACTAAAGTGAAGTCCCTCGAGACCACATTTCTGTCAGGCACTACACACACAGCTGCTGATGTACATTAACTAACATTTCCACAAGGTCCCCTTAATACCTAGTGTACTACTAAACCATGTGTGTGCCATACACAACCTGATAAACACAAACTCCACATAAAATCACTACAGTCTTCATATAGCATGTTTCTCAATGACACTGACACACACTACATGCTCCTTACAATATAGTTCCTAAATGTCCTCATTAGACACACAGTGTTCCCACAAACAGGTCTCAGTCATACACAGCATCACATACACAGGCTAACTAAATCCATAATATAGCATATAAACCTGCATACACTTCTACCTCTGAGCACAAGTAGTGTTTTCAGTGCAAGGTGCAGCTCACAGACACACTTCACTATTACTGTGCATCATTCCCAGTGACTCTAAAGAAACAGTCTTGTGATGAACACCCTAACTGAAACAGTGAGAAACTGACTGCAACTTTTGGGGCATAATTAATTACAACATGATTTCTGAGAATTACCTTTTCTGTATCTTCTATAGGAACCACAGTCTCGGACTTGTCTGTTATAACTCTAGGAGATGTTGTGACCTCAGGGACAGTTCCAGCTTCATTCTAAAACAGAAATGACAAAGATTGCTTTAGTTCATATTCATATATGTCACTAAATTAGAATACATGTCAAACCAATTCACATTTATTTTAAAGAGAAAAAAACACTAGCACATTTTTACACCAAAACATTTCCCCCAAAATAGATTTGATGTGTATAAAAATTATAAAAAGAATAAATATAATAGTCATAATTAGACAAAAATTATTTGGACAGTTAGTAGTGGCGTCATTAAAGATCACAGTTACAGTGATATTTAGTTTGCCATTTCTTGTTCCGTAGAAAGTCTTGCCAACATCTAGACATCAGCCAGTTTCTGTAATAGTGGCAGACATCTCCACAAAGTTTCACCCAGCAAAACTTTAAGTCCATCCTCACTAGAGCATCAATGATCTAACTCCTTCACCACTACTTCTAATAGATGCTCTATGGTGTTTAGGGCAGTGCTCTGGGAAGTGTTACTAAGTGCACTGTATATATTAGATATATGCACTATATATGGTATACTGCTTATACCCATATAATGGACACCCAACTGTGACAATGATGCCTGTAAAAACAGTGCTGAAGCTGATTAACTTCTAGCTGCACACCAAACACACATTATAGTCTGTGTCACTGCTGTACAGACAATAAACCAACACCCAAGTCATATCTGCTGTGTGGTACACCTATAATGGTACCTTAAAATTGAAGGATGAGGGTGCAAACACACTGCACCAAGCAAAATACTTGAATAAAAGACTCCGGTCAGTAACTCTACATCTGCTAATTACAAATGTAAGATAATTGTACATAATAAACATGTGGTGTTCATATTATAGCTTACTAAAGTGAAGTCCCTCGAGACCATGTTTGTCAGACACTACACACACAGCTGCAACTAACATTTCCACAAGGTCCCCTTAATACCTAGTGTACTACTAAACCATGTGTGTGCCATACACAACCTGATAAACACAAACTCCACATAAATCACTACAGTCCTCATATAGCATGTTTCTCAATGACACTGACACACACTACATGTTCCTTACAATATAGTTCCTAAATGTCCTCATTAGACACACAGTGTTCCCACAAACAGGTCTCAGTCATACACAGCATCACATACACAGGCTAACTAAATCCATAATATAGCATATAAACCTGCATACACTTCTACCTCTGAGCACAAGTAGTGTTTTCAGTGCAAGGTGCAGCTCACAGACACACTTCACTATTACTGTGCATCATTCCCAGTGACTAAAGAAACAGTCTTGTGATGAACACCCTAACTGAAACTGAGAAACTGACTGCAACTTTTGGGGCATAATTAATTACAACATGATTTCTGAGAATTACCTTTTCTGTATCTTCTATAGGAACCACAGTCTCGGACTTGTCTGTTATAACTCTAGGAGATGTTGTGACCTCAGGGACAGTTCCAGCTTCATTCTAAAACAGAAATCACAGGGGATTAGATAACAAAATTATCTGTTTAGGTTTTAAATAAAAGAATTATATTTGACACGTATATTTGACATGTATTTATAAAAATTAATTGTAAAAAGTATATGTAAAATCAGCAGGTTCTTATTAATCATGTTTTGCTGTAAATTACCTGTTGTCTTTGTTTGATAGCTTCCAGGGTGACTGCTGTTGTGGGTGTAAAGGGGTCTGCCTTAGAAACAGCCTACAAAATCGATCAATAAACAAGATAGCATGCATGTATTACTTGGTGTCAGTAGACCCGATGATACACTTTGACGTTCACCCTCCTCACCTCGCTTGATGTAGTACTCATTTCCTGTGGTTGCAGTTGGTGTTTTTCAGATGCAGTCTGTAAAATTGTGTTATAACATAAAACCTTGGGAATATAAATAGAGGAAAGTAGCATGTAATGATTTAAGTGATATCTGCATGTTTAAGCATGGCCTCAGTAACAGTGGAGAGTCATCTTCAGTACCTTGCTTCTCCAAGGCCACTCAGAATCACCATGGTTGTATGTGATCTCTTCTCCAGGGTTGATGCTCCTAGTTGCAAATAAACACAGATGAGGCTTTCCCTTTACAGTGATTATTTTCATGTTGCTGTTTGGGTTGATATGGTCATCATTGACAAGTCTCCCAAGGGAACCATCTTCTCTAGCAGCATCAACACTGAAGCATGAAATAAATGACATCATTGTTTGGCTGCAATCACATTCTATTTAAAAGTCAACACATCATCAAGACATTATATAAGAAACACTGCGATATTATACATAATTATATTACACATACCATAAGAGTTTTCCATTGAAACAGAATTCAAACATGAAGACTTTCAGAGCATCATGATAAACTGGAATGTGATCACAGACAAAAAGTATGTTTATGAGTTGTCCTCTGTATTCCACAAGAAAATCTCCCTTATTAAAATGGACACAGCTCCACGGCCTGGACGAGAAAGAACAAAATCTGTAAGGCCAGTGTTTTCCAATCCTACCCCTAACACTGGTTTGGTGTATTCATTCTCAATATTCTTGATGAATCTAACTGTTAATGAAAAGAAAAAAAAAAAACGAACAAAGAATGGCATTTAAATAAAACTTACCTTTATCTGAACTGATGTACTTCACATCAAATCCATCTTTGTCTTTGCCAGTTGCTGTAAAATCTGCAGCCTCCTTTTTGGGACTTGCTTTCCCTCTCCTCAGCTTCATTTCAGTCATCTTGCTTAAAGGATGCTGTTTTTCCAGGCAGAAGTCATCCTTGTTAAAGTTTACTTGAGTAATTTTATCCTTAGGTTGAAGCTTTAACACATTTAGTCTGTATATAAGCCGTGGTTCAGTAAAGCACCTTTTCTCTAACCCACTGACTGATCTATCAGCATGCTGAGGGAAAGATGGGCTTTAAACTCAGAGATTTAACCAAGCTTACCATTTTACTTTACACCACTTTTTTGAAATGAGATCAGATTTCATTAATTAACTTAAAGTAAATAAATTAACGTTACTGGAGCAACAGGACCGAGCAGAGAGACACGACACCACCCTCAATTAAATTATTATTTACTAATTGGATTATGGAGTTAAACGCCATGATGGTGTCATGGGAGCGGCTAGAACACTTACAGGAGTGATATATTTACAGCGTGAAGGCGGTCCAGCTGCATGTAGAGACTGTCCCGTCATGTCCATCACGGTCATGGTCACTCAGGGACAGTTTAAATCACCGCTTCACACGCTACTGTGTTTCCGCACGCACGCGCTGACAGGAAGTGACGTTCTAGCGACTGACACGAACAGTAGTTAAAACT
>JAUCMX010000025.1:14814430-14835270 GCA_033459395.1 Hemibagrus guttatus | reverse complement strand
CCATCTGTATATACTCCTCCTCTACCCTTTTATAGATGTACACAGTATGTATGTATACAATTTGGTATTTTAAATCCACATCCCTGCTTAAATAAAGGAGTTAGGAGTTAGAAGTAAAATCTAGTGATTTTAACTTTCACTGGTTGAGCTAATATTTCTGATGGGTGTAATAATAAATTCATAATCATCTGTTAGAACAGCTCATTTAAATCTTTTTTTTCCCCTTTCTGACCTAAAAACAGTTATATTGAAGCACTGTAGAATATCTCCAGACACTGACAGATGTGTGTGTGTGTGTGTGTGTGTGTGTGTGTGTGTGTTGGAACAGCATACTCCTCGCCAAGCTCCACAGCTCCCAACAGGTTTGTCGGCATCGGAGCACGGGACAACTTTCTAAACATCCCACAGCAGACCCAGGTATGCACACACACACACACACACACCTGCCTTTCCCCATATCCCAGCACAAACTGATTACACTTCCTAAGTAATTGGCTACTTGTGTGTTGTCGCTTGTTTGTGGTTAGCGTAGCGCTGTGTTCGAACCCAGATGTGAGCAGGCCTGTGGGGCACTCTGCTAAAGACACTCCTCTGGTACACGGTCCTGGCCACCAGATGTTAAATACTTTCACTCCTGCCCGCTGAACGTCTTTCACGAGGAACGAAACCTCAAGCTAAATACTAAACACTAAAGCCAGCACACATGGAGGCAATCTGGGAGAATCTCTCTCTCTCTTTCTCTCTCTCTCTCTCTCTCTCTCTCCCTCTCCCTCTCAGTATCAGTAACAGATAACAGATGGATTCTGAGAGGACAGTTATGGATAGATTCATGGCCTGAGATAGAGAACATCGGAACAGGTGAATAAAGGAAGGACGTAAAGTACCGAAAGAGAGAGAGAGAGAAAGAGAGAGAGTCAGGTGTCTGATTGTTCTCAGCAACAAGACGTGATGTCCTTTTAAAAGACTGAGTGACCGAGTGCCAAGTATTAGAGAGAGACTTTATTTCAGTCAAAAAGTAAACCTTCTGTTCCTGTCTGTGGAGTAACAAATATCTCCTAAAAGTTTGATTCCAAAATGCTTTCTGCTCTAAAACAAGCCAGCTGACAAGTTGAGTCCAAGTCAGTGGAGAAAAAGTCTCAGGACTACTGCGCTATCACAACCTTCATGCGCTACCACAACCTAGATTTTTTTTGTTACTGCTTTGAATTTTTTTTTGGAATTTTAGAAATGAACTTACAAAATGCTAAAACGTCAGCAATGGGAGATTTTTAACCAAATTAAATAGAGGCATGATTGAATTCCCAAATTTTCCAACTAGCATTGCAGTGTGTGGCTTTAATTCCCAAAATTCCAGCTAGCATTAAAATGTGTGTCATTTTTAACTTAAAAATCCAACTAGCATTACAATGTGTGTAATTTTAAATAAAAATAAAAAAAAACTCAACTAGCATTATAGTGTGTAGCTTTAATTCCCAAATTTCCAACTAGCATTACATTGTGTGGGTTTAATTCCCCAAATTCCAACTAGCATTAAAATATGTGTAATTTTTAATTTTACAAAAATCGGACTAGCATTACAGTGTGAAGCTTCACATTTCCAAAATTCCAACTAGCATTACAATGTGTGTAATTATAAATAAGAAAAATCCAACTAGCATAATAGTGTGTAGCTTTTATTCCCAAAGTTACAACTAGCATTAGTGTGAAGTTTTACATTTCCAAAATTTCAACTAGCATTACAGTGTGTAGCTATAATTTCCAAATTTCTAACTAGCCTTACAGGATGAAGCTTTACATTTCCAAATTTCCAACTAGCATTACAGTGTGTAGCTTTAATTCCCAAATTTCCAACTAGCATTACAGTGTGTAGCTTTAATTCCCAAATTTCCAACTAGCATTACAGTGTGGAGCTTCACATTTCCAAAATTCCAACTAGCATTACAATGTGTGTAATTATAAATAATAAAAATCCAACTAGCATAACAGTGTGTAGCTTTAATTCCCAAATTTCCAACTAGCATTAAAATGTGTAATTTTTAATTTAAAAAAAAAATCGGACTAGCATTACAGTGTGAAGCTTCACATTTCCAAAATTCCAACTAGCATTACAATGTGTGTAATTATAAATAAGAAAAATCCAACTAGCATAATAGTGTGTAGCTTTTATTCCCAAAGTTACAACTAGCATTACAGTGTGAAGTTTTAAATTTCCAAAATTTTAACTAGCATGATAGTGTGTAGCTTTAATTCCACAATTACCAACTAGCATTACATTATGTGGCTTTAATTCCCAAAATTCCAACTAGCATTAAAATATGTGTAATTTTTAATTAAAAAAAAATCTAACTAGCATTACAGTGTGTAGCTTTAATTCCCACTTTTTCAACTAGCATTACAGTGTGTAGCTTTAATTCCCAAAATTTCAACTAGCATGAAAATGTGTAGCTTTAATTCCCAAATTTCTAACTAGGACTACAGTGTCAAGTTTAAATTTCCAAATTTCCGACTAGCATAACAGTGTGTAGCAAACTGCAAATGTTTCCCTTCGATTATTTTTTAAAATAATGGTATTTTGGAAGAATGTAAAATAAATGATGTACAGTATGATTCGTGTACTGCGTGTACATATATTCACGCTAATCTGTATTTTTATCATGCTAGCTCTTGGTACACTTTCTGTATTTTTGAGGTGTATATTTGATTATGTTTATGGAAATGAAGTCATGATAATGTATTAACACTGTATACTTTCACCATCGTCCATTAATGTCACACATTCTGCTCTGTTTTACAGTCTTGGTTTCTTTGACAAGATCCATCTGACACACACAGATGCAAAGTCTGTAGCTGAAACGTGAAACACAAAGCTAGGTATGGACCGCTATGAGCTAATCACTCACAATCCCCCCTCTCTCCGTCCCTGATCCACTCGGATAGACCTGCAAGCATTCTGAAACCTTCACCATCAGCCCTCCAACCAGGAATCCGGAAATCTTCCATATCAGTCTTCAAAAACTGCATGATTCTGCAAACTGGAAAGAAAAAAAAAAACACACGGAAAAAACCAGGAAAATGGCAACACGGAAAGTGGAAAATTCCATCCTGGATGAAGAAGAGAATTGATTATTTCATGAGAAGAAGACTTTTTTTTTTTGGTTTGTAATCAAGTTAACCTGAGTATTGACCATTCTTTTCATCCTTTTCCTTTCATTCGTTTTTTTGTTTTTTATACATCGTCCACCGAGCGGGGCCAAGCCATTCTGCTTTCACTCCATCACCGGTTGTTTCGACAAATTATCATATTGTACATCCAGTGAAAATGAAGAAAAGTGTGAAACCTGGGGTCATGGTGTCATCCACGTCAAGCTTCACCTGATTCTCAAACCTGTCCCAAGCATCTGGTTGGACTACAACGCTTCGATTGGCCTGTCGTAAAATAATGGGTGTGTCCCAAATGCTAGAACAACTAGCGGTAATTAAAACACTGTAAAAAAACAAAAAAACAAAACAAAAAAACGTCTGAAACGTTAGCACACGTGAAATCCCATTACATCAGAGAAATCTTAGTATATGTAACTGATAAGCTTTCAATCTGATATCAGGTTGTGTGTGTAACACACAAGTGTGTGTGTGTGTGTGTGTGTGTGTGTGTGTGTTATCAACATAGAGCGTCAGGGTTGTAAGAAGGGTCGTAGCGTCTCAAACATCTCAGCCACCGGAGTGTCGTCGGCCATCTTGAAAATCGTCAGCGTCAGGACCTTGTAGCCTCATCCCGCCCACCAGCCAGCTCCCACCAATCACACCACAGCTAGCAACCGTCTAGCAAAAGTCTACCACATGCTTTCTCTAGAAACACACCACACACAAGTTAAACCAAACTGGTTGAGGGGGGAAAACAAGCGAATAGCTAATTAGCATCAGCACTAGCGAGTGAACAGGATACAACAGTACCAAAATATGATGTGCTGTTTCCTGCCGACGTTTCTATTTGTGCACCACCGCAAAACACGTCCTTTCAACCGTTTCAGGCGGCCGTGACATGTTTGGGACACACCCGGTGTTAGCACGCACGACAAAAATCTTTCTTCATCTGTTTGTCCTCTAAACATATCAACATGAAAGGGTGAAGACATGAAGGGGTGCTGAGGAGCGCTCCTACCCCACAACACACAACAAACCTCCACACGCGCCACACTATCAGCTAATGACGCTAATAAACAGGTTTTTTGCTTAGCAGTAAAACGAAGACAGGGACGCATTAGTGAAAATTACGAAGTGTTGTAAAGCCTTTATAAATGCACAATTTCAGCTTTTATGACCAACCATCGCGCGTTTAAAAAAAAAAGAGAGAGAGAGAAACAATTTTGCACCACTTACAGCAGTAACTGTTTCTCCGTGGTATGTGCAGCCACACACACCGGAAACAAAGCCTGAAAAACTTCTCTCTCTCTCTCTCTCTCTCTCTCTCTGACTCTGTCTCTCTGTATTTCTATCTCTGTATCTCTCTGCCTCTCTCTCTGTCTCTCTCTGTATCTCTCTCTCTGTCTCTCTCTCCCTCTGACTGTCTCTCTGTATCTCTCTTTCTCTCTCTCTCTGTCCCTGACTCTCTCTCTCTCTCTGTATCTCTTGCTATCTGTCTCTCTCTCTCTGCCTCTGTATCTCTCTCACTCTCTCTCTCTCTCTCTGCTGAAAGTGGGTTGTTTTGGTTTGCAGTAGTTTGTTTTAACTGGTTTTCATGTTGTGTCATTTGAGGGTTTTTTTTCTTTCACAGAATTAACTGCATGAGAGTTCAGTTTCTTTCAGGTTTGCTTTTACAGTTCATTAACTCTAACATACAAATGTACGACTTCTACAGTGACACTCTTGTGAATATACGTATATATATATATATATATATATATATATATATATATATATATATATATATATATATATTATATATATTATATATATAATGTTTTGGCCTTGATCACCTTCCCTATTAATTTTCATATTACTGACATCACTTCCTCTGTACACACTTTATTTGTGTCTTTTTGTTTTTTCCTTTCTCCATTACAGAAATCCAAACAGATTTGGTCAAGGGTGTCATTACAGACCGTCCGTACACGATCGTTGCACTATGATATATAGTTTCATTTCCTTAAGATGGAAAATCTTTTTCTTCCCCCTGCTTTTTTATTTTTATTTTTTTATTTTAACGTTAGCTTTACGTTCATTTCGATTTCTTGAATGTGATTACGAACAAACCGGTCCCAACATTCCACTGCGTCTATCTGCATCCCGACAGCACCACTGACATCACAAAATAACTGGACTGCCCGGCTGTCAGTCACCCGTCAGGGATTATTTTTCTCATTAGCCCCGCCCCCTCCCTGACGATCCTACCAATCCGTGCAGCAAAGTGCCTCCCTTTCTTTTTTTATGCAACCTGGCGTCGAATTCAGGGTCTGTATTTCGTGTATAAGCTACAGAATTAATGTACAATATGTATCATGGCTTAGCAAGAACCAGAAGACTGGAAACACATCGCTTTTATAAATATATATTATCCAGACATTAAAAAATAATAATAATAATAATAATAATCATACTCGTACGTGCTGTGTATATATATGGAAATATGTATAGTAGCTCTTCTTTGGAATACGGCAGTCTAGTTATTTTTTGAACCTTCCACCCCACTTCACGTCAGTCGTCTTCCAAACAGTCATGAAATCATATTGCTAGCGTTCATACGCGGTGCAAGACTGATAAGAAATATCAGTGTTAGTATTTAAAGTGGGAAAAGAGAGCGAGGGGTTTGTGGGCTGAAGATACAAACCTGTGAGTCTGTACCAGAAATGTAAGAATTTTAAGATTTTTTTTTTTTTTTTTAAAGTCTGCTTGTCCTGGACTCTAAACTCAAGCGCCATGACCAGTGTCCCAATCTTTATAAAATGTTGGGTCTTCTTTTCCCCCCACTTCATTTAGCTTTATCTTTTTTTAAATGTTATATTTGTAATCTTTTGTTTTTAATCTATTAAGGAGGGTGGAATGAACAATTTTACAGTGCAGTGTTTTACAGTACAGATCCTGGTGCTTGTTCACGTGGGTTCAGTCTCTGCTGATAAAGAAATAAGACTTTCTCTTCGGACACGTGTTAGAGAACGTGGCTCTTCTTCGGTGAGCTCGCCGGGGGTGGGCTTCGTCGATTTTCCAAATTGCTTGTGACAAAAGGCATTTTATTTCAACCTTTAAAAAGACCGTATTTTATTCGGTAAATAAACAAAACAAAAACTTCACGTTCTGATACAATAGAGAGTCCAGCTCACCGTCCAGCTCATTCATTTCAGTGACCACTTTAAAAAAAAAACACACACACAGGATTTTGTTACTGTAAATTAAGGAAACCGATCAGCAAAAGTGTTTTATGCCTTTGTGATGATTTGAAAGATGTTGTACTGAGTATTTGTAGAAGTTCTTGTAGTTTTTAGACAGTATGAAGACTGGTTCCTGGAGGAGGAGGAGGAGGAGGAGGTGGAGAAGAAGGAGGAGGAGGAGGAGGAGGAACAGTCCAGAGATTCATGGAATCATGTGGAAGAATGAAACTTAGACAGGCTTCATTCCAAACCTACCCCATCCCCCACCAAACCTTCCCTCTGCCCATCCCCCACAAAACCTTCCCTCTGCCCATCCCCCACCAAACCTTCCCTCTGCCCATCCCCCACAAAACCTTCTCTCTGCCCATCCCCCACCAAACCTTCCCTCTGCCCATCCCCCACCAAACCTTCCCTCTGCCCATCCCTCACCAAACCTTCCCTCTGCCCATCCCCCACACAACCTTCCCTCTGCCCATCCCCCACCAAACCTTCCCTCTGCCCATCCCCCACAAAACCTTCTCTTTGCCCATCCCCCACCAAACCTTCCCTCTGCCCATCCCCCACCAAACCTTCCCTCTGCCCATCCCCCACCAAACCTTCCCTCTGCCCATCCCCCACAAAACCTTCTCTCTGCCCATCCCCCACCAAACCTTCCCTCTGCCCATCCCCCACCAAACCTTCCCTCTGCCCATCCCCCACCAAACCTTCCCTCTGCCCATCCCCCACAAAACCTTCTCTCTGCCCATCCCCCACAAAACCTTCTCTCTGCCCATCCCCCACCAAACCTTCCCTCTGCCCATCCCCCACCAAACTTCCCTCTGCCCATCCCCCACACAACCTTCCCTCTTCCCATCCCCCACAAAACCTTCCCTCTGCCCATACACCCTGAAAGACCTTCACTCCAACCCCTCCCTCAAAAAACCTTGCCTCCACCCCTCCCCCTAAAAAACCTTCCCTCAAACTCCTCCCCCAAATGTAAATGCCCCCTCCTAGTGCTTGTGATTAGTGTAGTGTAGTACTAAGCCAGCATTTTAAAGGTTGTTCCCTTCAAAAGTGCCTTTTGTTCACAGAGTCCATCTTGTAAAACATGAAAAAAAGAAAAAAGGACAAAAAGTTTTCGCCCCATCTTTCCTCGTCCACCCTTTTTATTCAATCTTTCGAAGCCGTATATATATAGTATATAGTAATACAGGAAATGGATGTGATTTAGTTCTTTTTATTGTTCAATACTGAAAAAAAAAATGTAAAGGCAAAAAAATTTTCCTGTCTCTTTCCCTCTTTCCTTCTTCTTTTTTTGCGTTAAAGGAGATGTTGTACAAGACATCCGTCTTACCGCGTCGTACATCCATCCGCCCTCCCCTGACCCCACCCTGAAAACAAGGCTTTTATATTTTTTTCCTCTTGAGCAGAATATCCTTGTCTGTATGCTTGTTCTTGTTACGCCATACCGATCTCTCTCCTGTTCTGCCGCTTCTCTGTTTCTACTGCTTGTGTAAGTGAAATGTGGCCGTCCGGGCTCTGGGGGGTCGGGTTAACCGCGGGTTCCACGCGGCCCTGAGTACCAACGCGTGCCATCGTAGTTGGTGGAGGAACAGTGCTAATATTTTCCCATCAGCTTCCACGGAGCTGCGTTTGGAACAGTTTTGCTGTAAACGCAGGACACCGGGTGATATCAAGCAGCTCAGCGTTATTTTTTTTTCTAATTTATTTGTTTGTACTATGATTTTATACTATATTTGAGATTTTTTTGATGCTTTACTATCAGGGTACGGTCCAGATGATTCTCTCTGAGGGAAGCGTGGACCTTAAAATGAAAGCTATAAAAAAAGCACCTTTCTTTATTAGAAGAGCCAGGCTACTTTTATGAAACTGACTTTATGTTGACTGATAACTTGCTGAAAGCACCTTATGAGGCAGAATGCACTTAATGCGAAATGCACTTAAATATCGTACACTAGTCACACTACGGAGACGCGGCCGCTGTTTTTCTCAAGCACCACATTTCAGTCCCTCGTAACGGAGGATTGGAGATGTGTTTAATGGAGCCGAAGTCAGTATTAATGTTACAGAGGATGAGAGATCGCTTACAGAGTGGAACTTTTCTTTCAATAAAATAATCTTACGACATGGAACGTCTTGCTAAATATTCCCACTCTGCTACAACGCCCAACGAATCACTTAACTGCCTCGTATTTTTCATTACATTTTTTGTTTTTTTTTTGCTTTGCTTCGTTACGCTTCCAGACTTTTCTGAGCTGCAGAAGTCGTGTTCGACACATTTCTTAGCGCCCTCTAGTGGATCCCTGTGTCCTGCGTTTTCAGGGGAAAAAAAAGCTCCTGTTTCAGCTAGCGACCCCTCAGAGCCCGCTGGCAAATGTGCATGTGTTACTACAGATTCCTTTTCCATTATAAAGAATAAAAAAAAAAAAGTTTGTAAAGAGCAACTGGTTGAATAAATGATGTTCTTGACTGCACACATTTCTCAGTGCTGTTTGTTTTAATCCCCAAATAGCTGCATTGCTGAATCCCTGAGTAAAGTTAGTAAGTAATTAAGAAGGAAGGAAGGAAAAATAATGAGGATGGAGGGATGGATGGAACAAGCAGGGAAGGAAGAAAGGAAGGAAGGTAAATAGGGAGGAATGAAGGAAGGAAAAATAGTGAGGATGAAGGGATGGAACAAGCAAGGAAGGAAAAAATGAGGATGGAGGGATGGATGGAACGAGCAGGGAGGGAGGGAGGAAAGGAAGGAAGGAAGGAAAAATAATGAAGATGGAGAGATGGATGGAACAGGGAGGGAGGGAGGACGGGAAGGAAGGAAGGAAAAATAATGAGGATGGAGGGATGGATGGAACGAGCAGGGAGGGAGGAAGGAAAGGAAGGAAGGCAGGTAAAAAGGAAGGAATCAAGGAAGGAAAAATGAGGATGGATGGATGGATGGAACAAGCAGGGAAGGAAGGAAGGAAGGAAGGAAGGAAGGAAGGAAGGAAGGAAGGAAGGAAGGAAGGAAAATAATGAGGATCGAGGGATGGATGGAACAAGCAGGGAGGGAGGGAAGGAAGGAAAGAAGAAAGGAAGGTAAAAAGGAAGAAATCAAGGAAGGAAAAATGAGGATGGTTGGATGGATGGAACAAGCAGGGAAGGAAGGAATGAATCAAGGAAGGAAAAATAATGAGGATGGATGGATGGAACAAGCAAGGAAGGAAAAAATGAGGATGGAGGGATGGATGGAACGAGCAGGGAGGGAGGGAGGAAAGGAAGGAAGGAAGGAAGGAAGGAAAAATAATGAAGATGGAGAGATGGATGGAACAGGGAGGGAGGGGGGGAACGGGAAGGAAGGAAGGAAAAATAATGAGGATGGAGGGATGGATGGAACGAGCAGGGAGGGAGGAAGGAAAGGAAGGAAGGCAGGTAAAAAGGAAGGAATCAAGGAAGGAAAAATGAGGATGGATGGATGGATGGAACAAGCGGGGAAAGGGAAAGGGAAAGGGAAAGGGAAAGGGAAAGGGAAAGGGAAAGGGAAAGGGAAAGGGAAAGGGAAAAAAAATAATGAGGATCGAGGGATGGATGGAACAAGCAGGGAGGGAGGGAAGGAAGGAAAGAAGAAAGGAAGGTAAAAAGGAAGAAATCAAGGAAGGAAAAATGAGGATGGTTGGATGGATGGAACAAGCAGGGAAGGAAGGAATGAATCAAGGAAGGAAAAATAATGAGGATGTTGGGGTGGATGGAACAGGGAGGGAGGGAGGGAGGGAAGGAAGGAAGGAAGGAAGGAAGGAAGGAAGGAAAAAAACTGACAAAAAAAGGAAGTAGTAAGGACTTCAGTGCATTTAAAATGACCGAATTAAAAAAGTTAAAATCACAGAATAGAAGCAAGTAAAGAGCATTAAAATGCCTATCGATGACAATAAAAGGAAGAATTATAAACAATTATTAACGAAGAAGAAAGTACAAAGAACTAATTGTTCCAACCAAAAAGAAATGACATGCTAATTGAACCGTTTGTATAAAGGCACAGGGAACTGAACCTCCAGCCGAGATCGGAGCAGCCGACGGCAGCATGCCACAGTCTGAGCGGAGAGATGAAGGGGAGATGAAGATCAGAAACACACCTCGGCATTTTTCAGAAAAATCTCACATCTTACACAAAACCCTGATACCCTGCAGTAGAAACAAAAATACCAGAGTGTGTGTGTGTGTGTGTGTGTGTGTGTGTGTGTTTTCACATGATGCGACATGACAATATGGGCGTTATTTTAAAACAACAGAAAGAATATGACACAATCATGACTCTGCACAAACAAGAGGAGCGGTTGGGGCAGGGGTGGGAGGTGGGAGGTGGGGGTTTAAACACCTACGCAATACACGTCATGTGTTGAGGAAGAACTTGATTGTTCAGTTCTCTGGAAGTCACAGAATTACGTGTACTGGAGACTGCTCCACTTGCGGCTATAATCTGGTGAATCCCCACAAACTGAACTCCACCAATTTTCCACACACACACACACACACACACACACACACACAAATTACAGTCATGAAAAACCCTGGTGATGGAAAGTGAAGTTGAAATCCAACTCGTGTCCGAAGCACGTTATCAGTGTAATGGATTGTGAAGGCTCATTATTCATGATGTACATTTTAGCAGATCGCTTACACGGAAAACGCTCCGCTCCGAGCTTCCAAGCCCACACGGGCGGGATCGTAGACTCGGAGGAGGACGAGCTGGCTCGCTGCAGGGCTTTAACCTAGAGTGCCATTAACACTGAGAGCTGAGTCTCCAGCCATCAATCACTCAGTTTATTAATAATTATAATCATTGCAGCACAGACGTGTGTCTCAGCAGAAACAAAACAGACACCAGAGGGTTTTTTTCCTCTTTTAATCAAAATATCCTCATATCCTCAGGGCTCAAGTGGTTCTTTTTGTAACAGTTTTTGACAGAAATTCAAGACATGCTACTTGACTCATGATGACATCATTGTAGAGGAGAAGACCCCTGATTTAAAGGGATAAACTGAGCACGAAGTCAGTGACTTGTTTCTGTAACACGCGTAACAGACAACCAGCACCTCGGAAAAACCCTGCGCTCATCAGAGAGAGAGAGAGAGAGAGAGAGAGAGAGAGAGAGAGAGAGAGAGAAGGAAAGAGAGAGAGAGAGAGAGAGAGAGAGATAGATGACAGAGAGAGAGAAGAGAAAGAAAGAGAGAGAGAGAGAGAGAGAGAGAGAGAGAGAGAGAGAGAGATATGACAGAGAGAGAAGAGAAAGAAAGAGAGAGAGAGAGAGAGAGAGAGAGAGAGAGAGAGAGACAGATAGATGACAGAGAGAGAAGAGAAAGAAAGAGAGAGAGAGAGAGAGAGAGAGAGAGAGAGAGAGATAGATGACATCAGAGAAAAGGAAAAAAAGAGATTAAAGGGAGAAAGAGAGAAGTAGTGACTTGTTGGTAAAGAGAAAGAAACCAGATCGGAAAAACCAGAGCAGATAGATGACAGAGAGAGAAGAGAAGAGAAGAGAGAGAGAGAGAGAGAGAGAGAGAGAGAGAGAGAGATGACAGAGAGAAAAAAAGAAAGAAAGAGAGCGAGAGAGAGAGACAGATAGATGACAGAGAGAGAAGAGAAAGAAAAGAGAGAGAGAGAGAGAGGGAGATAGATAAAAAAAAAAGACAGAGAGAAGAGAAAGAAAGAGAGAAAAGGGGGAAAAAAAAGAGAGAGAGAGAGAGAGAGAAAAAGATAGATGACAGACAGACGGACAAAATAAAGAGACAGAGAGAGAGAGAGAGAGAGAGAGAGAGTTTAAGTTTTCCACACCAGGGCATCTTCAGCTTGCATCTTCTATTTTTTTAATAAAAAGCATCAGCAATTATTAAATCATTAATAATAAATTAATAATAAAATAATTTTCAATTAAGGAATAAATATAGATAGAAATATAGTCAAGAAATAATATATAAATAGCTCGTAATATCTATAACACCTCACTGAAGCGTCCTGTTCTGTTCAGTTTTCTGCACTACACTGAGAAACAGCACACAGTTACACACACACACACACACACACACATACACACACTAGTTCCTTACATTTGTTCAGCTGCTATGTTTTTGCTGATCGTCAGAAGCTCCAGCATTTCCCCCACAGGTTGGAACACCCTCTCCGCTCTCCTGCACCGGTGGTTTCAGCTGCAACATAAAACACTGAAACGATGAAACCTTCGCCTGCTCAGAGCTTTTAAAGTAACACGAGTCTCCGAGCTCCTGAGTCCTGCTGTGAGCCGTCCATATTTTCTTTTATTTACATAAACACTTGTATCATGTCTTCGTTATAATTCTGAAAAGTCTGAAAATGGAAAATGATTGCGTTTCAGTGCGTCACGGCTGCAGCTCAGTGATGAAAGTGAAATGAAGTGTAACGAGACATCGCCTAAATTCTTAGATTTTCTTTCCACTACATAACTATAAGGTGAAGGTTTTGCTTTTCAGAGTGGCATGTTGTCCTCGCAGCGTGTGTGTGTGTGTGTGTGTGTGTGTGTGTTTTGTGTGTGTGTGTGTGTGTGTGTGGACCTCGTCATCCTCTTGGTCATTGCCTGGATTTGCCTGAGCCGAATCTGAAACAAAAGAGAAACAAAAGTTGTATTTTAATCTGTACACAATTACACATATATACTGAAATGCTCAAATACTGAATGAACAGCAAATCTACAGAAAAAAAACAACCATGCTGCTGCATCTAAACTCCCAGTGTGTGTTATTGCATCATCCCTGTAGCCAAATCAAGAAACTTTTACTATCATTTCAACCATATATACAAAAATATTATATATATATATATTATATATATATATAAAACACACACATACATACACACACACACATATATATATATAGAACAACAACACATCGCTACATGACAACACCACATCACTACATGACATCAACACAGCACTACATATCATCAACACAGCACTACATATCATCACAGCACTACATGACATCAACACAGCACTACATATCAAACACAGCACTACATGACATCAACAAGCACTACATATCATCAACACAGCACTACATATCAAACACAGCACTACATACATCAACACAGCACTACATATCATCACAGCACTACATATCACAACACAGCACTACATACATCAACACAGCACTACATATCATCAACACCGCACTACATATCATCAACACAGGCTACATGATCATCAACACAGCACTATATATCATCACAGCACTACATGATCATCAACACAGCACTACATATCATCACACAGCACTACATGATCATCAACACCGACTACATATCAAACACAGCACTACATATCAACACAGCGCTACATACATCAACACAGCACTACATATCATCAACACAGCACTACATATCAATAAACAGAAACTACATAACATCAACACAGCACTACATATCAACACAGCACTACATGATCATCAACACGCCTACATATCAAACACAGCACTACATATCAACACAGCACTACATACATCAACACAGCACTACATATCATCACAGCACTACATATCATAAACACGCACTACATATCATCAACACAGCACTACATATCAACACAGCACTACATACATCAACACAGCACTACATATCAAACACAGCACTACATACATCACACAGCACTACATGACATCAACACAGCACTACATGACATCAACACAGCACTACATGACATCAACACAGCACTACATATCATCAACACAGCACTACATACATCAACACAGCACTACATATCAACACAGCACTACATATCATCAACACAGCACTACATACATCAACACAGCACTACATATCAAACACAGCACTACATATCATCAACACAGCACTACATATCATCAACACAGCACTACATATCATCAACACAGCACTACATATCATCAACACAGCACTACATATCATAACACAGCACTACATGACATCAACACAGCACTACATATCATACACAGCACTACATATCATCAACACAGCACTACATAACATCAACACAGCACTACATATCAAACACAGCACTACATATCATCAACACAGCACTACATATCATACACAGCACTACATGACATCAACACAGCACTACATGACATCAACACAGCACTACATATCATCAACACAGCACTACATATAAATCACAGCACTACATGACATCAACACAGCACTACATGACATCAACACAGCACTACATATCATCAAAAGCACTACATGATCAACACAGCACTACATACATCAACACAGCACTACATATCACACAGCCTACAACATCAACACAGCACTACATATCATCAACACAGCACTACATATCATCAACACAGCGCTACATACATCAACACAGCACTACATATCATCAACACAGCGCTACATATCATACACAGCACTACATAACATCAACACAGCACTACATACATCAACACAGCACTACATACATCAACACAGCACTACATACATCAACACAGCACTACAAAATCATCAACACAGCACTACATATCATAACACAGCACTACATATCATCAACACAGCACTACAAAATCATCAACACAGCACTACATACATCAACACAGCACTACATATCATCAACACAGCACTACATAACATCAACACAGCACTACATACATCAACACAGCACTACATACATCAACACACCCACTATATCAACACAGCATACATAACATCAACACAGCACTACATAAAAATAACACAGAGCTACATACAACAACACAGCACTACATACATCAACACAGCACTACATAACAACACAGCACTACATAAAAATCAACACAGCACTACATAACATAACACAGACTACATGACAACAACACATCACTACATGAAAATCAACACAGCACTACATGAAAATCAACACAGCACTACATAACAACAACACAGCACTACATACACAACACAGCACTACATACATAACACAGCTACATAACAACACAGCACTACATGACACAACACAGCACTACATACATCAACACATCACTACATAACATCAACACAGCACTACATAACAACACAGCACTACATACAACAACACAGCACTACATACAACAACACAGCACTACATAAAAATCAACACAGCACTACATAACAATAACACAGAGCTACATGACAACAACACATCACTACATGACAACAACACAGCACTACATAACAACAACACAGCACTACATAACAACAACACAGCACTACATAACAACAACACAGCACTACATAACAACAACACAGCACTACATAACAACAACACAGCACTACATAAAAATCAACACAGCACTACATAACAACAACACAATCACCGCTACATAACAACAACACAGCACTACATGACAACAACACAGCACTACATGACAACAACACATCACTACATAACATCAACACAGCACTACATAACAATAACACATCACTACATGACAACAACACAGCACTACATGACAACAACACATCACTACATAACAACAACACAGCACTACATGACATCAACACAGCACTACATAACAACAACACATCACTACATAACAACAACACAGCACTACATGACAACAAAAAGCACTACATACAACAACACACACTACATACACAACACATCACTACATAACATCAACACAGCACTACATAACAACAACACAGCACTACATGACAACAACACAGCACTACATAACAACAACACAGCACTACATGACAACAACACAGCACTACATAACATCAACACAGCACTACATAACAATAACACAGCACTACATGACAACAACACAGCACTACATAACAACAACACAGCACTACATAACAACAACACATCACTACATAAAAATCAACACAGCACTACATAACAATAACACAGCACTACATGACAACAACACAGCACTACATACAACAACACATCACTACATAACAACAACACAGCACTACATAAAAATCAACACAGCACTACATAACAACAACACAGCACTACATAACAACAACACAGCGCTACATGACAACACAGAAACTACATAATAACAACACATCACTACATAACATCAACACAGCGCTACATGACAATAACACAGAGCTACATGACAACAACACAGCACTACATAACAACAACACAGCACTACATAACATCAACACAGCGCTACATAACAATAACACAGACTACATGACAACAACACAGCACTACATAACAACAACACATCACTACATAACAACACAGCACTACATAACATCAACACAGCACTACATAACAACAACACAGCACTACATAACAACAACACAGCACTACATGACAACAACACAGCACTACATAACAACAACACATCACTACATAACATCAACACAGCGCTACATAACAACAACACAGCACTACATAACAATAACACAGCACTACATAACAACAACACAGCACTACATAACAACAACACAGCACTACATAAAAATCAACACAGCACTACATAACAACAACACAGCACTACATAACAATAACACAGAGCTACATGACAACAACACAGCACTACATAACAACAACACAGCACTACATAACAAACACAGCACTACATAACAACAACACAGCACTACATAACAATAACACAGAGCTACATGACAACAACACATCACTACATGACAACAACACAGCACTACATAAAAATCAACACAGCACTACATAACAACAACACAGCACTACATAACAACAACACATCACTACATAACAACAACACAGCACTACATAACAACACAACACTACATAACATCAACACAGCACTACATAACAACAACACAGCACTACATGACAACAACACATCACTACATGACAACAACACATCACTACATAACAACAACACAGCACTACATAACAATAACACAGACTACATGACAACAACACAGCACTACATAACAACAACACAGCACTACATAACAACAACACAGCACTACATAACAAACACACTACATGACAACAACACAGCACTACATACAACAACACATCACTACATAACAACAACACATCACTACATAACAACAACACAGCACTACATAACAATAACACAGAGCTACATGACAACAACACAGCACTACATGACAACAACACAGCACTACATAACAACACATCACTACATAACAACAACACAGCACTACATAACAATAACACAGAGCTACATGACAACAACACATCATTACATGACAACAACACATCACTACATAACAACAACACAGCACTACATAACAACAACACAGCACTACATAACAACAACACAGCACTACATAACAACAACACATCACTACATAACAACAACACAGCACTACATAACAACACATCACTACATAACATCAACACAGCACTACATAACAACAACACAGCACTACATGACAACAACACAGCACTACATGACAACAACACATCACTACATAACATCAACACAGCACTACATAACAATAACACAGAGCTACATGACAACAACACAGCACTACATAACAACAACACATCACTACATAACAACAACACAACACTACATAACAACAACACATCACTACATAACAACAACACAGCACTACATAACAACACATCACTACATAACATCAACACATCACTACATAACAACAACACAGCACTACATAACAACACATCACTACATAACAACAACACAGCACTACATGACAACAACACATCACTACATAACAACAACACAGCACTACATAACAACAACACAGCACTACATAACAACAACACAGCACTACATAACAACAACACATCACTACATAACAACAACACAGCACTACATAACAACACATCACTACATAACATCAACACAGCACTACATAACAACAACACAGCACTACATGACAACAACACAGCACTACATGACAACAACACATCACTACATAACAACAACACAGCACTACATAACAACAACACATCACTACATAACAACAACACAGCACTACATAACAACAACACATCACTACATAACAACAACACAGCACTACATAACAACACATCACTACATAACATCAACACAGCACTACATAACAACAACACAGCACTACATGACAACAACACAGCACTACATGACAACAACACATCACTACATAACAACAACACAGCACTACATGACAACAACACATCACTACATAACATCAACACAGCACTACATAACAATAACACAGAGCTACATGACAACAACACAGCACTACATAACAACAACACATCACTACATAACAACAACACAACACTACATAACAACAACACATCACTACATAACAACAACACAGCACTACATAACAACACATCACTACATAACATCAACACATCACTACATAACAACAACACAGCACTACATAACAACAACACATCACTACATAACAACAACTGTGCAAAAAAAACTCTAAAAAACCTACCAATGAGCTTCAGTGTAAACATATCCGCTCATGTAATACAACAGTTATCAGCAGCACGGTGGTGCTGACTCACCCTGACTGGACTCATCCAGGAATTCGGGGTTGTTTGTGGGCAAGGGATCAGTGTCCTGCTGGGATAGCATTTAGACACACACACACACACACACACACACACACACACACACAGTGATCATGCTATAGAGGCTCAGATAGCATGTGTAATCATTGACCAGACGTAAAGCCCTCTAGTCCTCTAGCGTGTGTGTAAGATCCTAATATCTATAACTAGTAGTAGGTAGTGTACGTGATTTTTTCCCGATTAGGCTATCTTAATAGATGGCGGAACAGAACTGGACGTATGGGACATTTTCAGTCAGTGTAAAGTAATGAATGATGTTCAGGCTGTGAGTCTGATCTAAAACGAGTCTGTTGGCTTTCAGTGTGTTTTAGACGTGTGTGTTTCCCTCTGTCGGAGAACCTCACACAGAATTTTACAGGTTGAAGATCACATTTGAGCTGCTTTTTAGATGAACAAGCACTTGGAGCATCTCAGAGAGCAGAAATGGGTTTGATATCAACATTTACTTTGAAGATACAAACAATTGTGTGGAATTAAATTAACTGTTTTTAAGAGCAAATACTTATGTAACACTACTTATTCTTAAAACCCTGAGTGTCTACTTTCATATGAGCTTCATACACTGATCAGGCGTAACATTATGACCTGCCTAATATTGTGTTGGTTCTCCTTTTACTGCCAAAACAGCCCTGACCCGTCATGCACTGTGTATTCTGACACCTTTCTATCAGAACCAGCATTAACTTCTTCAGCAATTTGAGCAACAGTAGCTCGTCTGTTGGATCGGATCACACGGGCCAGTCTTTGCTCCTCACGTGCATCAATGAGCCTTGGCCGCCCATGACCCTGTCGCCGGTTCACCACTGTTCCTTCCTCGGACCACTTTTGATAGATACTGACCACTGCAGACCGGGAACACCCCACAAGAGCTGCAGTTTTGGAGATGTTCTGATCCAGTGGTCTAGCCATCACAATTTGGCCCTCGCTCAAATCCTTACTCTTGTCCATTTTTCCTGCTTCTAACACATCCACTTTGAGGACAAAATGTTCACTTGCTGCCTAATATATCCCACCCACTAACAGGTGCCATGATGAGGAGATACTCAGTCTTATTCACTTCACCTCTCACTGCTCATAATGTTATATCTGATGAACTGCAAAAAAATGCAGTTTGTTCCTGTTTCATTGTGTCCATGTGTCATGTCATAATGTTATGACATGACACATGGACACAATGAAACAGGAACAAACTGCATTTTTTTGAGGTCTGGGGAAAAAGCGTTTCATGTGATACAATTTTGAAATGTTACTCACACAAGCCAGTGTTTTATCAGATTAATTATATTGTTATAAATCAAACGATGATCAGGAGTTACCTCGTTCACTGGTGCTATAGCCCCATCTGTAACACACACACACAGACGCATATGTATGAATGGTTAGTTAAAGATAAAATTAATAACCTGGGTTTAAGTGCAGTGTGAAATACTTTTATTAAAGATTATATAGATTATATGTAGAAGAAATACCTTCACCATTACCCCCACCTGAGCAAGGCCTGAGAGAGAGAGAGAGAGAGAGAGAGAGAGAGAGAGAGAGAGAGACATAGGGGGGGTAGAGAGAGGGGGGTTAAAGAGGGAGGTAGAGAGAGAGAGAGAGAGAGAGAGAGAGAGAGAGAGGGAGACAGAGACAGAGAGAGAGACAGAGAGAGAGAGAGAGACAGAGACAGAGAGAGACAGAGACAGAGAGAGAGAGAGAGAGAGAGAGAGAGAGAGACATAGGGGGGGTAGAGAGAGGGGGGTTAAAGAGGGAGGTAGAGAGAGAGAGAGAGAGAGAGAGAGGGAGACAGAGACAGAGAGAGAGACAGAGAGAGAGAGAGACAGAGACAGAGAGAGACAGAGACAGAGAGAGAGAGAGAGAGAGAGAGAGAGAGAGAGAGAGAGAGAGAGAGAGAGAGGTGGGGGGTAGAGATGGGGGGTAAAGGGGGGGGGGCAGAGAGAGAAAGAGAGACAGACAGA